>QVNW01000344.1:0-67473 GCA_014825475.1 Pseudomyrmex flavicornis | reverse complement strand
CAAAATACATTATATATATATATATATATATATATGATTAAAAGCCCGCCAACGTCTTATTACGCACTCACTGCTATTTACTTGACAAAGAGATGGGGAAAAAAAAAAAAAAACAGTATGCGGGTGACGAGTCGGAGGGCGTGTAACGTACAGGTGCACAACAGTAGTCTTAAGCGGAGAGACGCGCCGTCGATCTCCCGCGCCCGATCCCGCGTTGAGACAACTCTGGGGTAGGTTGTGACAACCTGGAGCCCGTTTGGCACGATATATATTCGTTTATGTAATACCAAGCATATCCAGCGCGACGACGAAGATTTATCTGCCGTTCGCGGTGTCTTGTCTCTCTTCCCGAAGGCAGAGGGCACGAAGTGTGGAGACGAACGATCTCTAAATAGAGATTCGTCTCGGATTCGGCGAGACGAGAACGAACGAAGGGAACGGACGGAGGATGGGAAATACGTCGCGCGGGAAGAACGCGCGCCGACACATTATAAGTAGTGAGGTCTAATATGAATTACACGGGCGCGATGCTAGCAGGGGAGGAAGAAGGGGAGGAGGGTATGTTCGTGAAAATAACTCCGCGCTTTGTGCGCGACGGTACGTCGCGTCGCGTCGCGTCGCCTCGCGTCGCCTCGCCGCGCTAGCACATCCATCATCCCGGCAACCGGCTATCTCTCCTCGGCGATATGTACGCGAGATAGGGAACGAAAATAATACAGTTCGGGAGGAAAATGTGCTCGCGATTTGTCTGACAGGTTCTGACGTCGATTAACTCGAACAGTAATCGAATTGTCTCCGTTGAACCGAGCATTTTTCTCATAGCCGCTTCTGGTACAAAGTCGACGCAACCGAGCGAACACATGAGATGGAGTAGAATTTTCACAATTAATTAATCTAGAGAATCTTTTGGTGAACGTAGAGTATAAGTAAAAATTGTTCGAAAAACTGTGTGTGACTCACAACAGCGTGTTCTCACACGCTGATATTTTGCTAGCACAAAAGAAAACTGTTAATCGATATTTTCATTCCATAGGTACATGAAATATCTGTATCCGTACGAGCAGACGCACGAGAGACTGTCGACCAGCGGTCAGCTTCAGCAAGCAATTGAGACAAATAAACGTGAAAGTCGTCAAAAACCCAGTCCCCAAATGATGGGAGTCACTTATTCATCTAATAGAGACACCCAGGCTGGGATGGGAATGAATACTCTCTCGCTCGGCTTAACGGGCCCGATAACTCCAAGCGGATCGCAACAGACCCGTGGTCCGCACATCTTGATGCCCAACGGTAGTCAACATCCGCAGCATTTGCCACAAATGCCTAATGGTATATGCCTTATGCTTTATATGTTACAATGGGGTAAGCGTCTTGTTTGTAGTCAAGAAAGAGCTTCGTATATAGTTTTGTCTCTTCAGTTTTTTAACATACACACACACACACACACACAAAACATATTTCGTATATTAATTAATAAAATTAGTCACATGTCAATAATTAATAATAATTAATAAATTAATTGCAAACATTTTTGGTCTTATGTGTCCCAAATGTTTCTGTAACACCGAGAATATTGAATAGGTATTATAAAAAAAAAAGAAGAAAACTAGAATAAAAAGTTAGCGTCCGGTGATGGAAAAGATATCGGGGAAGGAAATGAAAAAAATTAGAAAATATAGAACCGACGGGGAGAAGGCAGGAACTTACGAAGGTTTATTTTAAATCGGTAGGTAGTGCTTCTCTCGGGCCTCCCCGGAGATGATGCGAGAGCGAAGGAGGCGTAATTGATTGTACGATCCTCCGGAAGACAGGCGTTAACGGATGACTCTTGCTAACGAGCATTCCTATTTCCCTACCCTTTTTCTTCTCTCTCGCTCTTTCCACGTTCCCGCCGCCGCTACTCGCTCGACAGAGCGATCTGGGGAACGTCGCGCTTCGATCACTCCCGCGTAACCCTTGTTTAATCGTCTAGTAACGATTTCTCTCAATGAACAAAAGTTAACATCGAGAAATATTTGATGTTTACAAGGATTAATGTAAATGGCTTAGTGTGAAGCCTTTGGTTAGTTTTTAGACATTGGAAAAATTAAAACATGTTGTACATTGTACAATACACATGTATGTAGACAAAACTCAAAAGCTCATTAATCTTCAATTAACGCGCAAATCGAGATTCTTTTATCTTGTAAATTTTATAATGATTTTGCATAACTTTGCACAACTAGATAAAAGAAGCTTTGAATAAACAAGTTACATGAAGATCTTTCTTGGCAAAAAAAGAAATAAAAAATTCCTGTTTTCCTTTTTCAAATTAAAAATCAAATAATATAATACAGGTAACTCTTGTACAACGCGGTTCCGAACGCAGTTTACAAATTGTAGTAAAATAGAACTCGTTTTTTCAATATGCGCGCTTATGCCTCGTACAAAGCGATTTATATACTTAATGCGGCATTTCTGTGGAACGGAATATCCGCGATATACGAGGGTTATTTGTACGTTTGGTTTGTTCTCACTGTAGTCTATTTCTTCTTTTCAATTAACATAAAATAACACGCACTTCGTATGTTGCATGTTTTAATAATTAATATAGAAATATTTTTAGAATACGTGATGAAAATAATCAACGAACAACGAAGAAATTTACCACAAGATAACCAATCACAAACGTTAGAACCTTACGGGTTGGCACGGATGATGTGGATGTGCCAACAAAACATGTATCCTGGAAGACCGCCCACTCCAGAACCTTCTCCACCTACTCCAGAACCGCCCACTCCAGAACCGCAAGCTCTCGATCTAGCAAGGTAAGTTTAAATATCTCCCGTTTAAAAGATCTCTCGGCAAGAAAATGCAATTTCTTAATTACATTTCCTTAAATTTCCGATTGTAGATCGGACTCAGATCGTTCCAGTAGACCTGTCAGTCCACGAAATGAGCCATCCACTTCAAGGAGAGAAAATCGTGAAAGTACAGATCAGCTACCAACATCAAATTGTAAAAGAAAATCTTATTCTGATGATGAAGAACCGCTGGAGAATAACAGAAAAAGCAAAGCTATAAAGACTAAAACACTCAGGACACAATCATTTACTATTCGCGGTGAGTTGAATAACTTAGGTGTTCATCACACGTACTTATTATAGATGTACATGAGTATCGTTAAATTTACATGCAAATATTTCTACGATAAAATTAATTTTCTTTCGTTTATTGGAAAAATAAAAGTAACTGAAATTTTCTTGTCTTTTTATTCAAGAAAACTATAATACAGCCTACTTTTAATAACTTGTGAAAATTTATAACGTTTCTCTTTTCTATAGAATTTCGCCCTGATGCATTAGAAGTCGAAATAAAACTCGACAATACTGTATATCAAGGCACTATACCAGTAAAACATGAAGAAAAAAATTTGGAAAGTGATGCCGATGACGCCAGTGGGAGACAACAATGAAATGAAGACTCATAAGTATACTTAGATATCAATTCGTATATACGAGAAAGGACATTTAACGCAGGAATTATTATAGAATTATTTTGATGTTTTAGTTAAAAACCGTGAATGCTCTTATTGCAATTATCTTTGAATTATTATAGATCATTTTCTAACGTGACAAGATAAAGAATAACCAAACGCCGCTGTTGGCGCGCAAAAAGATAATTAATTATTGTTAATAAACGTAAAAATAAAAAAAAGTATTTATAAACACTTCACAACAGACAGTTTAACTTGAAGTTAAATTATGATAATAGAAGATATAGTAGGAAAAATAGAATTAAATAAAAATAAGCAGCTTTAAATAGTTCTATAATAAATCCTCGGCTAAATTTTTGAAGACGACAAATAAAAATATTTTTCAGGGATCGAAAAATATTTGACATTTATCAATTTGTAAATGTTTATTTTAGAAATTCTTTATATTGCACATACACTAATTTTATGCAGATAGAAATTTATAAATCATCGTAAATTCTTTAAATTTTTTATTGGTAATAAAAATAAGCAGTTTTTTTTACCAAAGGAAGGTTTATATATAAGAAGTATTGATTTTAAGTACATGTCTTTGTGATATTAGATGTAAATGTTTATTACATTTACTAAGTAATGATACTGGATAAAACCTATTATTATTATGCAACATCATGATGTGTAACATAACTCAGTGAACGACATCATTATAATGTTACAATATTATATAGTACGAGCCACATCTATTATGTGTTAAATATCACTTTTAGCGCTTGTACTTTATCTGTGAATTCAATGAATTCACATTTTGTCCTCACACACACATACATACATACACACGGGAACGTATGTATATACGTACACTGTTTTGTACATAAGAAAATATATAGACACATTTAAAAACGCAGTTCAAAAACAAAAACAAAAAATCATGTTATGTTTCAAATAGTTGCGTGGTTTTTCCGTGGTATGTCTCAAGCAGTGACATTTATATGAATTGGATATCGTTGCCAAGATTGTGTCCAAATTACTTCGAATTTTTTAAAATAATAACCTATAAGTTTTGTTTCATGTTTTTATAGCTAACGTCCATGTGCTCTTAAAATGAGAATTAACAATTCTCTTCTATTAGAATCTTTTCTTTAGTGTAATTAAATTATCACATCGACTATTTGTGTCTTTAGTAAATCACTGATGAAGATCGTATATAATATATATACAATATCTTTCTGTATATATATTATTAAAATTATTTCTGAGGAGATTGCACATTTTTTATATTAAAAACGTAATAAACGTAAATCATATAGTAATAAAGTTATTGTGTGTATATATATATATATATATATATGTATGTATGTATGTATGTATGTATGTATGTATGTATGTATGTATACAATAACTTTTATATATATATATATATATATATATATATATATATAAAGTATATTAACGTTAAGTTACTTTAAGTGTAAATTATTTTGAAGTACACACGTAGATTAAGATATGTGTTTATATTGTAAATTTTTGTTTTATTTTTCAAGTTTTTTTTATTATTAATTTAGTCTCTTGTTTTTATATAACACGTGTATGATATTCACGTGTTTCTAGTATTGAATTTTTTATTTTGAAAAGACACAAATGAAAGAAAGAATAGATAACTCGAATGTGAACTCTGCAAATTTCACAACTTAAACAGAGAGGGTTTAGAGTCATTAAATTTCTGTGGAAGCGACGAGCCCAGGGTCCTGATCTCTGTTTGACACTCACACACACACACACGCGCGCGCGCACACACACATCTCACATGAATACACAACAGAGAGGGTTTGTAGTCATTAAATACTGGAAGCGACGAACCCAGGGTCCTGATCTCTGTCTGATACAAACAAACAATACATACAACACATACGTACAAATACATACAAATACCTCATGAAGAGCTACACAACAGAGAAGGTTTAGAGTTCATATTATAAATACTGTGGAAGTAAGAGAGAGAATACAGAGTCCTGATCTCTCTTTTAATACAAATAATACGATAAAAAATCTATCCTTATTTACATGGTGTAAAACTCGATCAAGTAATCTCCACAGAAGAAGACTAGATAGTAGTAATACTTTTCAAGAAGAAGAAGCACAAAACTTCTTCTTCAGCTCACATGAGAAAGCGTGAAAGATATTATTGCTTTCTAGTGTACATCGCTGCTGTCGATAATTTCAGTTGTGAATCTCATATATGAGAAGATTTTAAAGAAGATTTGTAAAAACCCAACATTCCAAGACTTTGATCACTTAGCTATAAAAATATAAAGATAGCAGGTTCCAATATGTAAAGAATTTAAAGTAATTTGACGTGGACTTCATAAGTAGATATTCATAATTATGATATATAAATATATAATTATGATATATAAATGTCATGAACTGAGTCGACTTTAATAAATCACTCCAATTGTGTTTGAACATCATTTTTCATTGCATCATTTTTATATTTGTATATTTTCTCATTTATGAAACATCTTGCACATAATAGATTTTATAATATTATATACAAGCAGTTTGATACAACACAAGTGTCTAAAAAAAAATCATAAAAATTTATTACAAAAACATATTAAACTTTATCATTATAATTAACTAATTTTTCATGTTTTAGCAGTTATTTTTTATTTTTTTAAATTTGTTTTATCTTCTTTTTTTATTTTGTATATTATTGGACGCTAAAAACCTTGTCAGTTATTTGATTTTATTCTTTTTATTACTTGAGACAGCAGTTATACTTATGCGATAGTGATATGTCTTTAGTATTTATAACAGAAAATTAACAAATATAATAAAATAAAATACTTTAAAAGAATAATAAAAATGAGACATTATAAACAGAAATAAAACTAATATGACGAATTTAATAAACAATTAAAAAATTTTATTTAAAAATTATATTTTACAACTACAGGAAGTATCTCTCATTGCTTTCCTATTTATCTATCGCTCGGAAGTATAAACTGCGGTTTTAGAATAAACAGACGTCGACGACAACTGCTGATATAATTATAAAAATTTGTTGTCATTACAATCACATTACTAATAGATCATATTTTTTAGATATTTGTGTTGTTTATGTAAATTATACTTGTAATATAAAAAAAACAGCACAATTGTGTGTTCAGATATTTTGTAAATATAACTCGATTTAGATTTTTAAATACGATGATTATAATAATAAATTTCTATCATCGGATGTGTATGTGTAGATACTAAGAATTGATGACTGAATTTTGTAAACTTGTAGTTATTAGAGAAAGAAAAACAAAAAAATGAGAGAGAGAACGAGAGAGAGAGAGAGAGAGAGAGAGTGAGTAAAAGAGAGTAAAAGAGAGTAAGAGAGAAAAAGCGAGCGTAAAACAGTTGGATTTGAGAATCATGAGAATATTTTTACAAATTAATAATGAATTAATTGACATTACTATAATTTGTTTGTGAGATTATGGATCTTGTTAAATATATTGTAAATAATGTTAATACTATTTACAATTTTTAGTTAGAGATAGATATCGTATCTCTTGTTTAATAGTTTTACATAAAGATAGTTTGGTAAGAAGTACTAGTTTTTTTTTTCTTTTTTTCTTTCTTTTTTTTTTTCTAAGTACTTAATCTATGTTTCTTTTAACTATATACGTACTAAGTCTAATTGTAAGAAGGATTACTAAAGATTACTGATGACAAAAAATATTAAAATGAAATAATTTAATTTTATTTGCATATTTACAGAAATTGAGAAAATCTTTCACGAGCACATACTAAAGATTCACTTCTGTTTTTTTTAGAAATAAATTTCTCTAAATAAATTGAGCTATATTATCGGGCACAACTTTTAGATTATACATCAAATGTAATTTGATGTATTAAAGTAAAAATTAAAGTAAAAATTGCAAAACTAGTAATCTTATTTGAAAAAAAGACGAAAGATATAAAATCAATACACAGAAAGACTTTAAAAAAATGATAATATCAAAAGTTAATTAAGAAAAGAAGATTATGATTGCTGTACTCTGTAGAGAATCTTAAGATACTTTTTAATATGTCAATGTTTAAAATGTTTCTTCTATTTTTGGGCGCAAACAATATATTTTCTACCCTTTTAACAGTTTTTTTTTTTTAACTTTATATTTCAATTGAACTGTAACGCTGCTTAGAATTGTTACACCGTCGCAATTCTAATAATTGTTATAGTATCATTAAAATTTTATCTTTGTATCTTTTACTTTTTACGTTTTTTTGTTTTTTTAAATCGCTTTATTGCGCAATAAAACAGTATTGACATACCTGTACTTGCGGTCTAGTTTTGAGTTTGAAAAATGACACTATGTTGTGTATGCATTTGATGCGATAATATTGATGAAATACTATTTCAGGCAGAGATAAACTGCCAGAGTGTTAATTGATTAAATCTGTTGTACAGAATTGGGAAAGTTAGTGTAGTATACAATTGTAATTCAAAGAGAATGAAATAAATATTGTATATCTCTCTAAATAGCACATTGCATTTGCTAGCAATAGTGATCTGTTGCACATGCGTTATTTACAAACATATTTGCCGTCAAACATCCACTCTAATCTTGACAAATCGAGATGTTATGATGACAATGCTTCTTTCATCCTCTTTGGTTAACGTGTGAATTTCCTAGAGTAAAGTAGTGGTCGTATGAGTGATCTCATAATTACGATAATGAACGTTATTATATCATCAGAAATGAGAGATTAGCGTTTTTCAGATCAGCAGCATTCATTACTATCGAAGCCTTTTGCGTATGTACGAATACATACATAGCATGTGTTATGATTGCTTTCTTTAGATACATTATTACATAGTATTAATATTATATCATATTACACTTTTTTTATATCAATCTTTGAGCAGCATTTGTTATAGTATTGTAAAGTCGGCGTGTGAAACTAGACATTATGTAAGAAGCGTTTGAAGAGCGCGCTATCAGAACTAAAGCGTTAGCCTATCCGTTTACGTCTGTTGAGTGATAAAGACAGAACGAGTGATGAAAAACAAACTGAGAGACAAAGAGAGAGAGAGAGAAAGAGACACGCTTTATTGCTGATAATGCGTTTCCCAAGAATATCGAATAGATATGCGTATCGAAGAATGTGATTTTCAAGATGGACGATTAATAATTAAACGACAACTAGAAATTACATGTACAATTATTTGGCTCGTTAGATTGAATATGCCATTTCGCTATTAAATTAGACTAAAGAACAACTTATAAGCAGCCCAGATTTCGTATTTCGTCAACTCGATATATCATCGTTATAAGTGTACGTGATTTTATAATTGTATGTATATTCTATAATTGTAAGGCTAATTCCAATTCCGATAATTATATGTAAGTAGCGGAAATTTATAGAGGATATAATTGAAAATTGCGGTGACTAATCATTTAATCGGAAGTTCTCCAAGGCCGTTTGCTCTCAGTCTTTATCGTTTTTGCTTTCGTATTCTTTTACAGACTGACAATAATTCAGCTGGCACTTGGAGATATTTGTAACAACGATCTCTAGTTAATATCGACAATCTAGGCTGAAATTAAATTTTTTATGTTATTGTTAAACAGCCCGGACCGAGAATCAAATTAAATCTTTTGTTTTCGGTCTCTTAATTATTAAGTTATCCAGGCTCGTGCTTCAGTTATTTTTTTTTTTTTAGTGTGTCTTCATAGCGCGAACCTAATTTTACTTAAAAAATTAGAGATAGATATTAGTATTAAGATAGATATTAGTATTATGCATATAATGTTAAAGAATTATCATATTTATATAAACTAAAATCAAAATATTAATATCTATTTGCAAAATTCCGAGATTGAATTTTATTGCAAATAAATCAGAATATCATTCATATAGACTCTCGCTATAGATCCGATGTAGGAGCGGAAAATTTTCGGAAACGGCGATCTATAGCGATGGCCCTCTTTACGCTTCGATCAAGCACGATACTCTTAAGCATGGAGGGGAGCCGCAGGGTAAAACCTACGACCCCGCGCGGGCGCATGGTAGGAGAGTGACTTAGGGCGCGTAAAAGTGAAGGGGGAAGCGAATCTATAGCGAGAGAGTAAGAGACATTCTACAATGAGTTGAAAATGTCTCCAGTTGCGACTACTAAGGATATTATTTTACGTGCTGCGGTTGTTAGTTGCTGTTGACAAAAGTTAAAAGTTGATCAACTCTCTTTTAGCAACCGCAACGACAAAGCGCAACCAGAAATAATACTTTTCTTTTCGTAATTGCTATCTTTCGCAACTGGCAACGGGACATTTTCAACTCATTGTAGAATGGCCCTAAGCGGATCTATAGCGAGAGTTTACTCCATTTGATCAGAGGCATAAAAGTGTCTCTATTATACGAAGAGAATGAGATTTTTTTATATCTCAGCGAAGACTTTATGGAGTAATAATTAATAGATCTTTTTAATTTCAATCAACTTAGATATAAAAAAATAATAAAACAAATATTGTTTTTCCTGTGTGCTTCTCTCTGAAAGACATTTCAGTATAAAAATCTCAATTATACGTAGAAAATTCCGATTAAAAAAATAAACATCGTTTCTCCACTAGGTTAATATACTTTTCATATATTTATATGTTGTACACAAAGTATAAAACAGAAAAATATCATCTACTGAAACAATAGACAATTATTTCCACGATTGCGCATGAACTAGTGCGAGACAACTGTACTTGGTAAATTTTGATTTAATAGAATGAATTACGAATGTGTTTTATATTGTAAAACTGCAGTCTTTAACAATATAAAAAATAAATTGAGCAGAAAATTCCGTCTTTCGACGGAAATTCAATCTCGTAATCTTATTAAAAGATCGACATCAGATCTATGACTGAAATATATATTGTAGACGAAAAGTAGAATATTGAAATATATTTAGTACTATATTACTGCAAGAAAGAGAGAGAGAGAGAGAGCGAAAAATAAGCGCATATTTAAATTAACACGTTTTCAATTATTCTATCAATTAAGAAATCTTCATGTTTTAACTCTATATATTAACTCGAAAAACGAGATTTACTCTCTCTCTATATAATATAAATTGAAAACAAGTGACATGTTCCTGATAGGTTTATACCTATCACTTTGTGGTTTGTTCTTTTTTGCTGAACTGGTCACACTAGTTCAGAGTTTATTTTTTCTTCTATTTAGAGTGAAAAAGATGAACTCTGAACTGGTGCAGCTAATTCAGTGAAAAAGAACAAATCAACGATAACACAAAATAATGTCGTATTTTTAATATGCTTTATTGCTGTAGAAAAACATGCATAGTCAGTATAATTATTCATATCAAGATCGTTGAACATACGTTATGTAATAGCTTATATTATTATCATCATCGATTCTTCAAATCATTACAACAGAATTTAGTAATTTATAGAAATATCATATGAATAGCTACCGTAAATATTGTACATATATAAAAATATAAGATGAATAGAATGAATGAAGTGACGTGAGAAACAAGATATAAAACAATAATGTGTAAGGATTATAACTTCTCAAATAATAAATCAGTTATTACATGTAAATGTATGTAAACGATAGATACATATATTAAATAAAACTGATGTTACTTTTATATGTGAACAGTCTTTAATACACGACATGAATGAACACACTGCATTTTATTATTTTACTTATCTTTGACTTTCTTTTAAGACGAAGAAAAATCAAGAATACAAAAATATATGCATTCATATAATATTTAAGATATTTAATTTAAAAAATATATATTATTCAAAATTCTCGATAATTGATGATAAACGTTTCTTTTCTTCTGTGGTTGCAAAGCTATACTGCACAGACAGTATAGACAGTTTCTTGAGCTGTTCTTTTCCAATATTAAAAGTAGAGCTTAATATTTCGAATTCCTTGGACAAACACGTGTTGAATACACCTTTATCATCGGTCTGAAAACATAATTTGTCTTGTAATATCACTTTTTATGAAACAGTTTTATTGATTGCAACTATTTTATACTCACTCCAATGGTTATAGGATGTCTAGCTTCGTAAAAATATTTAAAATGATGTGTTTCGTAAGAAGATATTGTTTTACATTTAACATTTGATGTCAAACACAACTCTAGATGAAAAAAATAGAATTCCAACAATATTAAAAATATTATTCACATTCTCTCTATACAATATTTGTTTTTGATGAAAACTTTTAGAATTTGTTTTTCGTACCAACAGGAACTTTGGAATCCAATAACATGTCAAATAGTTGTTTAGATCCTTGCAAAGTAGGATGAATGCAAGTGCAATGTCCCAATCGGTCGGGTTTAAATTTCAATGTATCAACTATGTCTATTTCATCTGATATCTATATATATACATATATAGATATACATGTATACGTTATTATATTATTATCCATTACCGTGAGAAAAAAAGAAACGTATGATTACCTCCGCACAATGTGCTGCAACCTTAAGTCCCATCTTCCTAGATATTTTCAATAAAGGTAAAAATGATTCTTTTACTTTTGGATCACCGCTAAGATCAACACCGACAACATATTGTGGAAACTGTTTCATAAACTGTATTGCGAGATCTACATTTTCTTCTGCTGATTTGTAGCCTTCCTTTCGATTAATTGATACCAATAGTTTTACAATAATTCGTGGAAATTGAGATTTTGATATTCTGTGAATATAATAAAACTCACAATTTGCTTCAAGGAGGCATGTATATAAAACTTCATCACAAATATTCTTCAAGTTTAATTGCTATCAATATTTACTCAAAAGCTCTTATTATGGCCTCAAGATATTCTGTTTTTGTCATTGAGTCCTTTACAGCTCGAGGTGTGCTTCTCAGTTCTAAGTAAACTACATTATCATCGTGAAACTCTTTTATCACATCACAAGCAGCAAGAAACACAGCCTGTGGAGTTATTGTTAATGCATGTGCTATGTCAAACACTTTAAAACATCTAAAAAACAAATGTTACATACATACATATTATTTTTAGCATATTATTTATTAAAGAATGTGTTTACAAGTTGCAGAAAAACTATTTTACAACAGAAATTAGAATATTTACATACTCGCTTAGAGATGAAAAGTTAACAGCATCCATAGAAGTTTGCTCGCATTCAGTAATGTCTGAGTTTTGCATTTTATATAATTTTTGCAAAGTATTCATAGATAATGATCCATTTAAATGAGCATGAAGTTCCTATAATGTAATAAATTAATGTAACTTCTATATATATATTTTAGATATCATGAAATAGAAAATAACAGAATTTAATATAAAAAAATACAAGTAAAATATCTTATATCTTGGACAATAGCGTTTTGTATACATATTTATGAAAAACATACCACTTTGGGTAAACTTCGACAGTAATCTTGTATATCCATTTTGTACATACAATATCTTCTAGTATTTCCTTTTTAACGTCTTAAACACTTTCTGCAAGTTCTATTTAGATAATTTTAAAAAATGCGGAACAATATTCACTGTTTACAACATTATAAACAAAACTGTTCGCTGATGCATGAGTAGGATCCAAATCACACTACACATGCTTCGAATCATTCTAACCTTTTCTACAAAACATCATTGTAACCTAACCCTCACATCTATGTACACACCGGAAAGAAACATTCCCCAGATGATAGAAATTAGAATATGTGATATTTTGCGCGGCACGCTCTACGTACAAGCAGTATTTTTCAACAGGATAAGATAGACATAGATATATTTGTGTATAGATTATTTTAAACGTTATTTTTATGAAAAAAATGGAGAAATCAAATCAATCAGTCAACAAATCAACAAACAAACCTGTGCAAAATGAGACGGATTCAATGACATCTCCCCAAGTTTCGCTAACTGATGCTCCAAAAAAATGCAATTTATCCTTTTCAATCAACTTTGATGGTTTCAATAGTGGTGATGTTAATAGTGAGAATTCTACTGATTCTGAGAATGCTGATTTACAAATTGACATATCTGAAGTGGATAATTATGAACCGTCCAGCAAACACAAAAGAGAAGCTGTTGAAGAAGCATCAGTACTCAATAAAATGGAAGAAGAAATTGAGAGGCAACTTGATGCCAAAGCTGCTAAAAACAATTTAACTGCCACTAATGTTAAGAACATATTGAAACATGTATTTTCTTATGAGCATCTAATGACAATGGTACAAAAATGGCTTCAAGATACAGAAAGTGATGTTAACTTTGGTCGTAAGCTAACAAGAGCTAAAGCTAAGTATGTATATATACATATATATTTTTGATATTTTATTATATAAAATAGTAAATTACTCTTTTGATTTATAGAGAATTAGCAGCTGCAAAGGTTAATATTCCATGGCCTATTACTACAGCACAAAAAGCTTCTTCAGAAGTTCAAGCTTTGATTCAGGAAGAATTACCAGAAGATTCATCTGATGAAGAATATAATCCTGAACATGATAAGGCACAGAGTGATGATGACAGAGAAGTGAAAAGTACATCAAATAGTGATAAAGAGTTACAACCATCAATATCAGTGAATAATAACAATATCGTAGCTCCCTCTGAACAACAATTGTCAAATGTGCAATACGACCCTGAAGGAATATTTAAAGTACCACTGTATGTGAGCAAACTTCAGTTATATTGACTGTATTTCAATTAATTGTACAATGCATTTGAATTTCTCAGATATTCTTTACTTATGCAACTCAATCATTCAATTTTTATCAAACTGACTTCAGTAGTAATTAACAATATTGCATTAATGCATTAGTAATAATTAACAAATATTATTTTTTAAGCGTTCCACTTGGTCCAACAGAAGAAGAAAGCATTAGTCAAAGAACACGCTCTAAGTTACCTATGAGCGAAACTTCTTTGGAAGAAATAGAACAAGCATTTGTACCACCCGATATAACTGCTGATATGATTGAAGATTTGGAAGATTTGGAGCTGGACGAAAATTGGGATAATTTCTTGAAGGAATTTACACAACCTTTGCCACAAGATCCAGCTATAGAAGATGATCCAGAAGCTGATCCTGAATATAATATATTAGAAGATGAGGAAACTGATTTATGTACATATTTTTATATTACTATTATATGATATTCTTTATCTTTTTTTCTTAACGTCTGTATGATTTATATTTGTAATCTTAATGAATATAGTGGACAAGGAAGAACTTAGGACAGACAAAGCAGTAGAAGTTTCTCGTAAGGAGCAATACGACTTAATTGCAGAATTGCTGGAATTAATGTTCTCAATGCAGGAGGAAGAACAAGAAGTGTTAAAAAAAAAGAAACTTCCAGACAATGAAACACCGCCGATTGAAAATAACAATATGGTAAGAAAGACAGATTTGTGTCATATTTGAGCAGAAGACTCGTAATTGTATCTTTATACTTTTAGAATTGCCCTATGGTAGAACTATCAGTACTTGCTGAACCTGAATTATCAAAAGTGATGAGTCTTGAACAACGTCTCTTGTTAGCTACGCAGCTTCGGCAACACGTGCAGTTAATGGCACAGCATTTTGTTATGACTTACATGCATCCAGAACATCATTCACTAGCAAAAATATATAAACAGAACTTGCAGAGCTTAAGGTATGCGATGAATATAAGAAACATGACACAAGAGTACACTTAAACTCTTTTGTATATAAAAATTATTATTGATATATCAGATATTTGAGCAATGGGCCAAATTCTGCATTTAATGCAGAAAATTTGGAAGACGCTTTAAAATTGGTGTCAACTTGGGAAAATAAGTTTTCCGACTCAAAATTCAATGCAGATTTCAAAAAGCATGTAACAAATGAAATTGCTAAATCTAAATTGTATCGTGCAAGTCAGCGAAAGCGCATTGATGAATTTTTTCCTGAGTTAGAAGAGTTATTTATCAGAAGTAAAGCTCTTATGTATCCCCAACTTCTACCAGAAATACCTTTCAGATCTGGACTTAATAAAAATATAAAGTCTCAGTATTTAAGACCGGAAGAAACGTAAGTTTCGAAATTAAGTATCTCAATAATATATATTCTTTTTCTTTAATATATTATTATATAATTTTTTCTATTGTGATATTTCCAGTTTAATTGCATTGGGTATCGAACAGTTCTTACCGTTTGTTCAATCAAAACCAAGAAAGTTCAAAGATAAAAAAAGGATATTGGTTGATGTTTCTGAACTTATCAGCCAGTATCTGTTGCCAAACAGAGATGCGCAAGGATTGTTACATCATATCATGAAACGTCGCGCTTCTAAGGATAATAATCCAATTAAGGTATGTATGTACAATCGAGAATTAAGAAACGTTTTACACAGAGAGAGTATGTATATACCAAATATTCTTAAATATTTATATCGAGACTAAAATTAAATTTTATTTACAGCATTATTTTGAAAAAGGATACGTTCCTAAAATAATACATTACATAACACTTGAGAATAAGCCGAAAGCTCCGATAGATCAACCAATAGAACTCCTACCTCTGAGATGGCAAACTTATCTCAATAATGTAAGTAAGCAATTATGTAATCACATACATTTGATGTAAGATCAAATCACAATTTTGCAATTGCTTACTGAATATTTTTTTATACTAATAACATAACAGATTTATATTTAACAGATTAATATATTAGTTATCTCTTTTATTATTTTTATTACAGCAAACAGAGTATAACAACAATTCAGCAAAGAATAATTACATGATTGACTCGTATAAATTTGGAAAACAAGGGATTACTATGAGTGCAATAGGAAAATCGTATCCCTGTGTTTCTAATAATCATTCCTTACGAAATCCGGTTGTGAATATGTTACCGAAAATATTACCTGCGACTTTGAATCCAAAACTTTCGACTACCGACAAGATTGATAACTCTGCTAAAAACAATTCTAAACTCAACGTTAGCGAAGACAAAGAAGTACTTGATAATGATGTACAAGCCGTTGAGACGCCTATAGAAACGAATAAAGCACACACGAATGTACACAGCAATTTGAAAACTAATGTTACAGACATGAAGGAAACACAGACAGATAAAAGTAACGCTAAATTAACTACTATGTTAACTAGAAGTGCAAAAGTATCTCAAAATTTACCACAGATACGCAAGACAACACCTCGATTAGCAAAAACAAGAAGTGCTCAAAATATGAAGATGATGGCGCAAGCCTTAGGTTCGAAACCCTCGTCTAATTGTGGCGCTCTAAAATCCAAAGAAAAGGACAACACAGATAAGAACGTAGATGAGCAGTGCGCTATTTCAAAAGTTGTAAGTTTTGCTATGTGAAACTCTGTAATGTAATTGATATCTGTTTATAAATTATAAATTTGTTTTAGGATAATGAAGATGAAATAGCGGAATTAATGTTGGCTAGTACAACAATAATCAAGGATCCTGTGAACAGAAAGAAAGCTAAGCAAACTAGAGAAATAGAAATTATAAAAAGATTAGTAAAAGCCGAAAATCCATTAACAGAAGAGGAACGTGACAGAAGTAAGTTGGTTAAGTTTGTATAACATGACCGCGTGATAAAATAGTCTTTCAATTCAATCTGCATACATGTACTTATTATCTATATATATTTTTTTTGTAGAATTTGCAGCATCGTATTTTCAGAAGCTACACTTAATGCTGGAATCTAGCAATCCGGAAACATTTAAGGGTGTGATAAAATTGTATTTAGACTATTCTGAAAAATTGGAAAGTCTTAATAACCAAACGGTCAGTGACTCTCGTGAGAAAATTTCAACAGATAAAGAAATAGAAGATAGCGCAATAAAGAAAGATATATTAACAACCAAATTGTACGAAGATGTTTGTACAAAGTTGCAAAATTATCCAGAACTGTGTACGGATTTTTTATTATTTTTAAAACCGCATCAAGCTGCGATGATTGGTAAATCGGTGGAGTATATAATGTTACAAAAAATGAATGATTTTGTTCGCATCGCACAAATATATTTTGCCAAACAACCATCGAGGATAGCAAAGATGATGCAGGCAATCACGCAACTCTCATCTGATCCTCATACTACTTTGGAAAACGTTCACGCTGTTATGAGTCCTGTTTTTAAGGGTCATCCACTCGTTATGGATTTATTCTTACAAGTTTTACCTACTGCAAAACCTCCTGAAAGGTAATACTTCATTGTTATTATTTTTTTTTTATTTAGAAAATCACGAAATTCGAATAGTAACAAACATTATGTTATATTTCCCAGTTTGTTTGCACCACATATATTTGAGAACTTGACGTGTCCATTTGGACTTTACGATAAAAATGTTACTTGTACCGAAAACTCATTGGAATTATACGAGAATATAGAATTACCCACAACAACATGTCACGAGGATCCATATGGCGGAGAAAATTGTAAATGCGATTGTCATAACACGGACGATCCGAATCTTAAAACTAATACTGAACATTGTATTTCTTGCGGCACACGAGTGCGTATTGCAATGTTTAACATATAATTTTTCATTCTTCTGTTTATTCTTAAAGTTTGCTTTCTTTAAAAAAAAAAGTTTAATGTCTAAAACATTGTAATATATATTACATGTTTCATAATATATAGTTCCTCAACGGGAGAATTTATCTACAAACGCCCGAGGGACTACGACCTGCAAAAATTACGTTTCCTGGAGAGGATCAGGAGAAATTAGAAAATATTACGCGCGTATCGTTAAAAATTGCTGACAAAGTCATTCCGTCAATTTCACCCAAAAAACGACGGAAATCGTCGAAGAATGATCCTAGTCAAGAGGATGTTTGCCAGAAGCAGTGTGCTACGAAAGACGTGTTACTGAAGGAAAACGAAGACAGTGAAAAACTAAAGTCTAAAAGGAATGTAAATTTCACTCTCAAAACGGATCAAAAGAAAGTTTTGAAAAGAATAGGCACTGTAGATACCGCAGTCGCGAATAAAAGAATGCGTATGACTCAGTGCAGGAGTAAACGAGAAAAGAAAACTAAGGAGCATGATGCGTCAGCAGAAGTCAACGAGTCTGGTGTTGCAGAGGACGAGAAAACAAATGAACTTAAAAAATCAGAAGTTATTAGTTCTACCGCACAAGTATCATTGCGTGATAATCTGTTAAATACTGAAGTTATACAAGTTGCTTCAAGTTCAAGTACTAGCGCTGATTGGGAATCAAGTAACTATCTTTTGAATTTCACACGCAATTTGATATTGTGTGTGTTTGTTAATATAAAAATATAAATATCTTACGCGGAAATATATTTCTAATATTTTAGGTAATGTAAATACAAGAACAGCAAATTTAAAATCAGATAATGTGAGAACAACATCTGATTTAACAATTAACAAACCATGGACACGTCAAGAGGACATGATATTGTTGCAAAGTATTAAGAAGGAATATTCTGAAAGTTCATTTTTATTGATAAGTGAACAATTAGAAAATCGTACTGTTGATGAAGTAAGTTTTTTTCTGTTTTTTTTTTTTTTTTAATTTATACCCGTTCTATTTTTATATATTTTTATTACATACATGTAATCTATAATGACTAATACTTGTTGCAGGTAAAAGATCGATGCCAAGTTTTGCTTTCTTTATTACAGAAGATGATATAAATATGTATAATAGACTTTTTTTTATTTATATAATAATGTGATTTATTTTAATATAAATTTAGATATTAAAATAAATTACATTATTATAATCTTGAGATTTAAAAGAGACAAAGAGATATATATATAAAAGTAAATTAGAATAAAACAACTTTTGTAGATTATATATGTATAGTATGTTTGCATATATTTTTATATTTATATCCCATCATTAAGTTATTCTCCCGTGTTTAGATTTTTTATTTGTTTAGATGGTATTTCATATTTAAACATTGTATAATAAATAATTACAATAGACAATTTTCGAGAATTTTGGAAAACGCGCATATTCATGTGTATTAACTATATTAGTTATCAATATACTCGTGCGCGCGCGTGTACGCGTATAATAAAGTAATTTATAAGTTTTCGACAAAAACGCGCAGATTGTATTATTGTTAAATCAAATGGTTTGTTATTATTACACGACAACAAAATGGATTTGTATGGAAAAGATAAGGGTAACGTCAGTTTGCCCAAGCGTCTTCAACCTCCTGATTTTGACGAAACCAAATTAAAAAATGTCATCATCAATACGCAAACACGTTTTTATGACTTGAAACTTGCAGAAGTAATTAAGAGAATTCAAAGGTATATATTAAAAACGGATAGATTTTGGTAATAATTAATTTCTGCTTTAATATATGTAATTTATGTAACACTAATACAAATTAGACTAGAAGAACGAAATAAAGAATTGGAAGATACTTTAAAACATACAAATCGATATATTAAAACTTTAAAAGAGGAGAAAGGACAAGAAATATCCACTTTAAATTCGCAAATATCTTCTTACTTGGCCAGAGTAGAGGAATGTAAAGAGCAAATGGATACTCTTGAAAAATCAAGGATCGACAATAATTTTGCTCATACTGTCAAACTCAGAAACATCGATGAAAAATACAAAAACACGCGGGTTGTGCTGATTTCGCAACTTAAATTCTTGAGTAAAATCGTTTTTATATTTTTTTTTTGAGTAAAATCGTGTTTTTTATATTTTTTTTTTATACGCACGACTATACAATATATATAACAATTGTATTCTCGTAATTTTAAAATTCATATATTTATTAAGATGCCAAAATTAATATTTTGGAAGATTACAAGTCAAAGCAGTATATTCTGGAAAAGAAATTGGATATGCAAAATCAATCATTGGTTCACGAAAAAGAACACATGGCAAAAATCTTACACCAGATTGAATGGAAATTCACGATCGATAGAAAAAAGTATAAATAAGTGAATTCCCGTTTTCTTTCATATTACAAAAAAACATTGATATGTACTTTTATACTTAAATGCAAAAAAAAAAAAACTCAAATAGACTCAAACAAGAATTATACAATCGCTTAGTGGACTTGGCTGGTGTATTTCAGCTTGAAACAGCTCAACACATGCCGTATACTATATCCAGACTGCTTTCAGAGAACATAGCTATAAACAATTTATTGTCAAAGATCGATGAAAGCAAGACTTCCAAAGACCAAGCTAACGCGCGATGCTTGTAAGCAGTTACTCTCACTCACAACTTTATCGTTTCCATTCAATTTTTAAACTATTTGACCGATTGAAAAACACATAAATTACACTTCCGTTTGCATTCCGCAGAAATATAATGAAGGAACATAAAAGAAAAATCAACGACACGCGTTATAACGCGAAACGATTCACAGTGGCGAACAAACTGACAAAGTCTACGATTGCAATGTTGCGGAAAATCCCAAAGAGACCGTATGTTACATCTGAACTAATCAAACCGATATATCTCACGGAAGAAGAGTACGTGATAAACAGAGACAATGCTAATCTTGAAGCAAAAAAATGCGAGGTACGCATGAAACATACGGAAATTGTGCTTTATCGCGAGAAAGAGAAACTCGCTATTGCCGAATATCAGAAGCAATGGATATCCGATCAAATTCAAATACATTTGCGCATGTTCTATGATCTTAAATACAAGTTAATGAATCTTAAAGCATGCTTACTTAAAAACTAGTGAGCAGCTTTTCATATCCGTCATATCTTTCGGAGAATATTTTGAAGAAATCGTTTTATTTTATATTTTCCAGTATATAGTTCGTACTTTAAATAACTGTTACACAGGTATAATCGATTTCTATAACAATATCGTTACATTGTAACAGATATAAAAAATATGATATTAATTTTCTTTGTTGTAAAATTATTACTCGTCCAAGCTTGTTTTATACTTAAAACCTGGTCTGACGAATCTTTTCACCTTTGCTTTGTCTCGAGTCCTAAAAAACAAAAAAAATTTTAAGTGCAAAAAGATATTTTATTAGTGATAATTAGAATTTATACTACTATAATATTGTAAACAAATTTATCTCGATATATACTTACAGTTTTATAACAGACGGCGCGACAATGTTTCTTTGTTGAAGCGATTTATATCGATCTTTCAATAACGTGCCAGAAGGTTTACAATTCCTCAAATTGCCACTCAAATCGTCTGGAAATTGGAAATCAGGATCTAAGGATTCAAACTTTATCTTACTCAAAGTTTTCGGCATAACAGATTCCTTTTCGCATTTCTTTATTTGTTTCTGTTTTAAGAGTTCTTGTTTTCTTTCTTTAGCCTCAATCTGTTTTTGCAGAAGTTTCAATTTATAGATATCGGAAAGTTTTTTCTTCTCAATTTTGATTAATGTACGTTCGTTAGCTTCTTGCTTTTGTTCTCGTTGTTTTCTTTTCTGTACACGTGTCTTTTTATTGTTCTTGACAAGTTTGTTGCCTGCTGCAACGCATGAGTCTTCTTCTTCTTGTTCCTCATCACAGTTGTGTTCAGCAGACTTTGAATTCGCAGTTTGATCCTTTATTGGCAAACCCTCTGACATTTCATTTAGTCTAATCTCTTCTCTTTTATCTAACGGAATCTAAATATGGTGCCAATTAAAACAGTAGAAAAATTTGTGCTAAAATATATAATATACACAAAAACCTACGTACTATGTAATTCAGTAACTTACCTTTTGAAACATCTGAGTTGTAACTCTGTTCAAATGCTTTTCTTTCTTTACGAGTTCCAATTCTTTCTCAGCAATTTCAGACAAAAGTCGATGATGATCCCCATATGAGGGATTATATGACATACCTGGATGTGGAGCTTCTATTGCTGGTACAATAGATGGTTTTTTATGCAATGATAAAGGTACTTTTCTTTTCTGCACTCCTAAATGTTTAATTGTGTGTCTAATGCCATCTGAAGACATCCATTCTTGGACTGTTTCTGGCAGTAGATTGTTTGTAATATTCCACACATCATTTTTGACTTCTCCTCTTTTAGGACGATTTGCCAGAGCAGCCTTAGCAAGTGCTCTATTTTTTAATGCCTCTTTTTCTTTCAATTTAAGAATGCCCTTCATTTTTCTCTCCGCTTCACGTTTTCGTAATATGGAATTCATACGTTCCTCTTTGGTCCTCACTCGATTCCTCTTGGTGATTGGATCGGGAACTTGTGTGTGTGGTTTCAAAGAAGCGAAGCATCTTGGTTCTTTATTTTTCAAAGCTAATCTGGCAATATATTTGGGAGGTGCAATAGTTTTAGTCGCATTGCTAGCTTTGTCAACTGTAAACAGCTGCGAATCCTCTCGCTTGGAATAAGGAACACCCAGTCGCTCTTCTAACCTCTCGTTTTCAAGAAACGCATCAACATCTTTCACGTCGATATGCTTTCTCCATGATTGTTTTGTCTTCTTAGAAACTTTACGCTTCTTAACTTTGGCATCTGTCATTTTTTAAAAAATTCTCTCACACTTTTGCTTAAAACGAATGAATAAAAATTGTGAACTTTCGCGACATGTATGAACCACGTGTTACTATATTACTACATGTGTACACAGTGTACATACACAACTACACATTATTCTATATATGTGTACATAGCAGTTTCATGCCACGAGCGTTGCGATCAATTGCGATCGCAGTCACAGTCACGTGAGATCTCTTTCTCTCTCTCTCTCTCTCGCCCACAATTTTCTTTATTGAAAAATAGCCTTGATTTATCTATCAGGCTGCGGTCCGTTTCATGCTTAAGCGCACATTTATCTATAGTATACGTCACATATACTGCAGATAAATGCGCGCTTAAGCATGAAACAGACCGCAGCCATCAAGTATATATCGGACTCTATGATCTTATTGGTCAACAACTAGTAAATTTGCTCACTTTTGTAATTTTCACTACATTGCATGGATACAGAATTGACCCCCTGATGATAACAGTGGTTGAACAGAAAGAATGTATGTGTACAAGTGTACATACACATCTCTATGTAGCTGTCTGAAAAACAGACGTTTTATTTATCTAACCGGTTATACACACATGGAAGTATGTATTAAATAGTGACAACAAATAAACAAGTGTGTTATTAGTTATGGAAAATCAAAACGATAGAGCCGAGGAACAACGAGAAATTGTGACATTAATTTTGAAAACAAAAGAATTTAAAATTGACAAGCAAAAACTGACCGACAAGAGTCGATATTTTGCCGCGCTTCTGTCAGCCAGCTACATAGAGTTTGGTCGGCAAAAACATATTATCAACTATGAGATTCCATTATTTTCATTCGAGGTTGGTTGACCCTACTTAATTTATATTCAAAAACAAAAACGTTTTCTATTCGTGAGAAATTTATTTCTGTGATTTCTAGATGCTATGAATCAATTTCTGAATTTTAAAACACATTTGCTTCCAAAAACAATCAATTTCAATACAAATAAAAACGTTATTACATTGACAAACTATTTTAAACTATTTTAAATTATTTTGTACAAGTAAAAAGATAACAACTTTGATTTTACAGGAATTCATCTATTGGATTTCCAACAATAGAGTGCCTATTTTTGAGACTGATAAAACTGATGATATACTTGAACATCTTTTAACTTTATTGGAATTAAGTGTTTTATTTGCAGTGGATGATTTGATACAAGATATAACAGATGTATTGGAAACAAATTACTTGTTACCCAAACATGTAATTGATGTATGGTCTGTAGCACAAGAATTGTGTATTAATATATTGAGAGATGTTTGTTTGGCTGTTTGCTTGGATCGTTTTACTGAATTGCCAATCAGTTCCATTTGTCAACTGTCAAAACAAAATTTTCTAAAGTTAGTTGGTAATGTCAATGTAAGAACTACAGAGTCTTATATGTTATATGTTGCACATCAATGGATGAAGTATCATAAAGTAAGTTTTTTTTTTTGTATTGTTCTAATGTTGAAATAATATGATTTTTATTTTTTTTTTTTTGAAGAGAGGAAAGATAAATAGAAAATTATAAAATTAAAAAGTTTTGTTTTTTTTGTGTTCTCTCTCTCTCTCTCTTTTTCTCTCTCTGAAAGTCGATAACATTTAACTCCTTTGATAAAAAAAAAAATAGTATTTTTATGTGGTTTATTTTGAATAGGACACAGTCCAAAAAGATCTTTTAAAGAATAAGCAACCAAGAATTTTGAACAGTATTATATCCTGTGAGAACCTCGACGTTATTAATAGTACAATTTACCTTCATTGCTGGGATGGTAATAATTTCTATGAACTTACTACGTTTAAGTATCCTAGAGAAATTACCAATCGTAGTGATAGCAAAGATAATAGACTGACAGGAATGCAAATTGCTGCAAGAGGTATGTACTCTTCTTTATTGTCGATGGCATTGTATTTATTTATCATATTACATAATCTCTTAGGATACCATTTGTATCTTAGTGGCGGAGAATTTGGCATTGGATCAGGAAAGTTCAATACCAAGATGTGGCGTTATTCTCTGATATCTAAGAGATGGTTCCTTCAAACAAAGTATGTATTTTGACAAATAGGGGACTATTTATAAGTCAGTTCTTAAAGACTGTTTTTTTACTCTCAAAAACAAATTTTTGACAAGTAGATATAAAACATTATAGAACACTATTATCTATAAAAATTGCTTAATTATTTCAGTTTGCCAAATGGGAGAAGGCACATGGTCGCCACTTTCATAAAAAACAAATTGTTCCTCGTTGGTGGTGTAGGACGATATCGTCGAAAATTGAAGAGTGTTGATATCTATGACATACATGCAGGTAATATTTATACTGTATAACACACATATCTTCATGTATGTTAATTTAAATCAAAGTTGTTTTATGTTCTCATAAACAAACATGCTTTTATTTTATTGATTTCCGTATTATTACTATATTTCTCTCTGGACTGTGTTTGCAGATATCTGGACTAAAGGTGAGGAGATACCTATGGATTTTACTAATGTTCCTGAATATTATGTTTTTAATGGGAAACTAGCCATATATACTAACGTATCGCAAATTTGTCTGTATCATCCTGATATGGACTCTTGGCAAACGATAGAGGCCCACGCCCCAATGATAAGTAAACTTCTGAACTCTGCAAAGCGGACCACGCCAATATTGGTGCTTAAAACGGCATCGTGTTATATTGGTGAATATTATAATATATGTAATATTATCGTGAATGATATATTTTATGTTATATCTATAAAAATTATTGTTATATGTTTTATATACGATATATTTTATATATATCATTTTACATATATCTATATATGGTACAATTTTATATTATCTATTTTACGATTATATAATTAAACGCGAGAAAACTCATAGAAAATCATTACGCTTTGTAGACATAAATCGATCAGGCGACATGGTCTTGAGAAGTATTACAGAAACATATGACATAGAGCAATGTAATAGTGAGAGGTGTACAAAAATTAAGTGTGCCGATTGTATGTGGTATGTGGAGGGTTTCGAGGCTTTCATGAAGTTACTTTTCACAGCATTAGCGTTTGATAAGGACTCGCCAAAAGATATTCTGGTGATGTGTTTGAAATTTGACTCTCAGCCCGACAACTTGCACGTACATAGCACGCTCATACAAGATCCGAATAAGTTTCGTTCTCTTCTTTATTCCCATTCGCCCACGAGATTTTTTAACATCATCGATCCTGCCGATCTACACACTGAATCGACAAGTTTGGACCATTTAATTTGATAGCACAATAACTAATCAGTGATCGAACGACCAAGGATCTAATATATTAGTAAAAAAATGTAAATAGTTGTATGTAATAAGAAGAGAGAGAGAGAAAGGGAAGGATGAGGAAAAAAGATGTGCCAAGAATGCATTTGGAGAGCGCGTTGTCAAATGCTAAACGATAATTCTTATTTTATTTCTAAAGCGATAGAAATAAAATGACTATTTCTAATATTGATAACGTGTTTTTCTCTCGAAAGCACTTCAAACCTCGTTTACACGGGCGTCTGCACATAAAGTTGCGCTTTTCTTTATTAAGATATTATTGCGGCATCATTGTTGCAACTTTATGTGTAAAGGAATTTAAATTTTTTTTTTTTTTTTTTTTTTTTTTTTATTGTCAAGCAAATATTATATCTTTAGTGTATATATAAATAGCGTTGTGTAACTTTTTATATATACAACTATTTGTATTACATACGAATAAAATTTTTATTAAATTTCCTGAATAACTAACAACAGCACACTGCGAATATTTAGGATGTATATCCGTGCGAACGATTACACGTAAAATTACGTACGTATTAGCAGAATCACACTTACAATCTATATTAGTACAGCACAGAAAAGAGGATGTAATAACTAGATACTCTCATTTTAAATCACATGTTTTATTTTATCGTAAATGTTTTACTGACGAAAGCAGTCTTCAAACAAGTATAACACGACGTATCGTTAACGTGGAATTCGGGGACACATCGCGATAGCATATCGCGTAAATCGAAGAAATTTGTGTTTTCAACGTCACCGAAAAAACGTTTTTCCCAGCGAGAGTTTCGAGTGTTCGGGATGGTGTCGAGGATGCTGGCAGTCTCGCCGGAAAAATATCCATATTCGATCGTTGATCGCACTTCGTGCAAAGATTTGTGTTTTTGTTTTCTTGTTCTGTTTTCTTTGCGCGTTCTCTTTTCTACCGCGATGTGCCCGTTAAACGTAATCTGTGCATACTTTAAGTGCGCAGAAAGTATGCCAAGTCGTGTGATACGCAGCAAAGCCGAATATTTTTTTTTTAGCGTAATAACGTTGCGCGTGTGCTATTATTATTCGTAATGCGTGAGCGAAGACACGAATTCGGATTTCTATATCGTAAAAGAAAAGTAGAAGCCGCGTCCCGCGACGATTCATGCGATTCATCGTGACAAACACACAGGAAGAGAAGATACAGCGTTCCAGAATAATTTACGTGCACAGAAAAAAAAATAACATTAATTAAATTAATTAAATCCGATCCTTTTTGTTTTTTTTTTCTTTTTTTTTTTGTACATAGAGATACGTCATACACTCTAAAAACGATCGAGCAAGCCGCCCTCGGCTTGTCTCCTCGATTCTTCTCGTTCGTGATTGCTCGTTGAAGATATCGGGAAAAAAATTGAAAGACCAGTGGAAAGCGTAGAAACGACCGATATCGGAGATGGCTCAGATCGAATGCGTGTACGGAAAAGATTTTTTTTGTTTCTTTCGTGGAGAACGCGCGAGAGAGAAATTCTGCAAACGCGCGCGTTCTCATACTCGTAAATCGACATGTGATCCGGTGATAGAAGATCAATTTCACAACTCTCCGGGATTGACAACGTTGAGGGCAAACGCCGAGTTCGTCTCGCCTTTCTGGCCGATCACACGCGCCGAATATTGACCCACGTCGCTGGCCGTGCACGTCTTGATGCCGAACTCGAAGGACGTGTTGCCGTCCGAGCTGAAGTGATATCTGCTGCTCGTTTCGGGAATCGCTTTGCCGTCTTTCAGCCAAGTTACTGGGAGGGAGAAAGAGCATACGTTCTTATTAAAGAAAGATGAAAAAAAAAAAAAAACCCAAAACAGTAAGTAATTGGAAAAAATATACAGACTTAGTAGTAGAGATAGATTATAAATGGAAAAAGAAAATTACACAAAAAGATTAATGTTTCTCTCTCACCTTTCAAAGGCGCGGTATCAGTCTTGCACGTGAAAGTCACCGACTCGCCTTCGCTCACTGTTGCAGATTGCGGGAATGTCGCGAACGCTGGGCTCTTCGGTTCTTCACCCGGAGCTGAAAATAAGGTACGGATAGAGTATGGATTTAAACAATGATGAAAACAAAAAAAACAACGATTTCTGATCAATTGCATGCTTACCGAGTACATTTAATGTGCACGACGAGTAGCTCTCTCCTGCGTCGTTGAAAGCTTCGCACGTGTAAGTTCCGGAATCCTCGGGGAATATCTCGGCGATAATGAGTTTGTAGATGTTAGCCTCGCTGGTGTACTGGAAGTCTTTGCTGGGCTTGATCTCCTTGTTGTTGTGCAGCCACACCACGTCGAACTTCTTGGCGCCGATTATTCGGCAGCTGAGCGTCACAGCCTCGCCGTCCTTCACGTACATGCTCGTCAAGTGGTCTACGATCTTCGGCGATTTGTCGTCGCTCTGTTTCTTCCCGGCAGCGTTTTCCACAGCTGAAAAAAAAGGTAAAATTTTTTACGCGTTTCTTTTCAAATTCAAAAATTTGCGACAGTTACTTTTTCACAATTTATTATCTCTGATAATACGTGTCGATTAACGTTGATGAAAATTTCGAACGTTCTTACGTTTTACAGTCAGTTTGCAAGATGTCGTGTCGCTACCGATGCTGTTGGTCGCTACACACTTGTACTCGCCCTCATCCTCGGGGAATACTTCATTTATCGTGAGAGTGGCCACTCCGTTTTTATATTTGAGGTCGACGACCTCCGACGAACTCAAGGTCTGCAAAAAAGTGAGTTTTATCGTGCACACACACAAATAGTTTCTAATATAAAAACGTTAAAACGTTTTTACATAAAAACGTTAAAAATTCATTTTTGCAGATGTTTTTCTGTGAATGAATTTGCGTAGTTTTTTTTAAATTATCGCAAATTAGAGCTTTCATTGTTTAAAATGTCCCTACTTTGCCGTCTTTGCTCCAAGCTATTTG
This sequence comes from Pseudomyrmex flavicornis, assembly GCA_014825475.1. Taxonomy (NCBI): domain Eukaryota; kingdom Metazoa; phylum Arthropoda; class Insecta; order Hymenoptera; family Formicidae; genus Pseudomyrmex; species Pseudomyrmex flavicornis. The sequence goes on along the minus strand of QVNW01000344.1, from coordinate 38,286 downwards.
CGGTTCTGGATCGCCGTTGACTTTGACAGTGAGCTCCAGGTGCTCGCCATCGTTGATCGTGAGATTTTTCAGTTTCTGAGTAAACTGCGGCGGTCTCATCGAGTCGTCCGAAGGTTCTTCAATAGTCATATCGTATAATAATATAAAATTAATAATTTAAGATGCATATTATATAGATGTTAAAATGATGTACTTACGAATGAGTTCTTTTGTGGTGCTTCTGGATCGAGATGGGCTACCGGTGCTGTCGAGTCTCGAACCGTATTTCTTCACGCTTCGTTTGTCGGACGATTCGTTGATTTTAACGCTAGAACTATCCTGTGAAGTCATTTATGTCAAAGAATGTTTTTAGTAATCTGTTATAAATTTTTATACACATAAACGTTAATTTTAAATTTGGAAGAATTATCGGATCATATTTGTCGTACTTTATACGAAGAGGTCGTGGAAGTTTGTTTGCCACCGTAGGAAGAGGTTGAACTCGATTGACCCTGCATGGTGGTGGAACTGTAGCCGCTGTAACCACTGGACTTGTGAATTGTCACGATCGGTGGTGGCGCCGGTTTCAACGGTTGCTCGATGTACCTTCGATCTTAAGATCAGATTTGTCATTAAATCACTCGATACAATAATATATTCGTTTTTTTTTTACAACTTGGCAACATCAACATTTAAAAACAAGGGATTTGCGTTTCGCTGCGGAAAATATAAATTAGTAAACGGGGAAGTTAATTCTATAACTATATAAAGTGACAGGGCGTGAGAGAATCCAAACAGGATGTGTGGATGACTAAAAGAAATGAAATATTTTTTAATAAGGTTGTAAGTTATGTGCTCTGATCCAAGTACAAGCACATTGCTTGTGACAACAAAATAGGAATGAGGATAAGCTTTTTTTTAAAAACGACAAACGGGGGTAAGCTCCTTAAACGGCTCTACCTCCGGAATGCAGGAAATCGTGTGCTAATTTTACTTGTTCCTCCGTTTCCCCAGTGCCTACAAACAAACATTTAATGAGATCTGTTTTACAAGTTCTACATACAGAGTATATTAACGTATTATCAGTCTTATGATAGAATCGTAAGAAGAGGTTCGGAAAAGTATATTATTTTTGCCTTTTATCACACGTCATTTATTTTTCGCGTACCTTCAACGATTACCACACAACTGGTCTCGTCCTTGCCGTGCTTGTTGGTAGCCACGCAGCGATATTTGCCGCTGTCCTCCGGCTTGCAGTCGATGATCTCCATCGTGACAACGCCGTCGGCGTTGGTCATGGGATAGTTGTACTTGGACAACTCCTCTCTGTCCTTGTACCATTTCACCGTGGACGGTGGATTGCCGCTTAGACAGCACAGCAACTTGCAGGTCTGTCTGACCTGCATGACACGGGGTCGCAGAAGGAAGGTGAAGCTCGGCGCCGACTCGATCATCTCGAGCCACACGTTATAACCGAGCGGTTCCCGTCTGCGCACCGGATGCAACTCGGGCCTGTACTTCGGAATTTCTTTCGGCAGTGCTGAGAATAAAAAAAAAAAAACGACAAACAATTAGAAAGTTTTGTGCGAATTTTGTTGTAAAATTTTTTTAACACATAAAACTATACATGTTAGTAAATTGTGTTGTATATACCGCAAAAATTAAATGATTATAATTAAAATATACAGGCGCTAAAAACAGATGGTCCGTACAAAATTGTGATGTGAACGATACTCACGTTGTACATTGAGGAACACGACCTCCTCGCGGTAACCGTAATGATTCTCCGCGCGTATGACGTACTCTCCTCTGTCTTCCAACTTAACTCTGTTGATAATGAAAGTGTAATCGTCACCGTGATAACGTTTCATGAACTTGACGGATTGTCGCAATTCCTGATTGTTGTGCGACCAACTCAAGGTGGGCGCCGCGATAGCGATAACGCGACAAGTGAACTTCACGCTCTGTCCCTCGTAAGCGAACGCGCTTTGCGGTTTGATGACGAATCTGGGAGCGGCTTGTCGGCGATCTGAGCAAAAAATGCGGAAATTCTTTTTTATTTAAGAACATCTTCTTTTCACACTACTTTTTTTTTGTAAAGAAATCAGAAATACTTTTGTATTTTAACATTAGTATCGCTTTGAGAAAACTTGATGCGGTTCAATTGTTATCAGTCACTCACCGAAGCAAGAGTCGTATATTCTGTATTTCTCGATTAGAAGCTTCCTGAGCGACGAGTATTCGGCTAGGCGGCCGATGGGAAGAACGTACTTGTCCCAGTTTTCGTACTTGGCGCGCAGTCTGTCTCTGATGCTGAGGTAACGGCTGCTGGCGATCGGGTTGGTCCATTTGCTGTGATCGCCGGTTAACCACGGGTGAAGGAGGCACTCGTGTGCGGTCATGCGCTTTCTGAAAGAGAGTCCAAGAATCACACAGTAGCAGTAAACAAGATGATAACGAAGTGATATAAAAAAGCAAATAGAAAAATATCCGTGACGTACTCCTTGTTCTTGACGAGTAGCCGCCTGATGAAATCCTTGCCCTCCTCGGAAACGTTACGGAATGCCTCCTCGTCGAAGTCCCAGTCGCACGCCTTTACGTTCTTCAAGGTCTCGATGTCGTTATCGCCCGCGAACGGGGAAAGCCCGCTCAATCTGGCAATAAAAAAAAACAGATAGTAAGAATCACACAGAATAATCTGGCTGCGTGCAAGGATACGTAAGCAATCTACTTACAAAACGTAAGCCAGTACACCGCAGGCCCACATGTCGGTGTAGAAACCGACCGGTTCTCGTTCGACGATCTCGGGAGCGGCAAATTCGGCCGTGCCTGTGCTGATCTTTACCACCTCATTCGGATCGAGTTTGGTCGCCAGACCGAAATCGATCAATTTCACATTGGTGCTGTTGCGAGTTTGACACATAATGTTCTCGGGCTTGATGTCTGGAAAAATAGTTGCATAATTATAGATACATATATATATATATATAAATATGTAACAAAAGTATAAGAATTTTAAGATAATACCGAGATGAATGATGTTCTTCTCGTGCATGTGCTTGACTCCTTCGCAGATCTGTCTCATGTAATTGATGACTTCCGCCTCGGACATGGTGTAACCCTCGGCGGTGATCCTCTCGAACAGCTCACCACCGGACAGGCTAAAGAGACAAATGAAGGAGATCAAGGATAACGCAAATCCGTAAAGCGATTCACAATTGGTTGTTGAAATTGCTCGGCTGATGATTTCTGTTGTCTGAAATAAATACTTACAACTCAAAGATCAACACCATCTCGTCGTCGTCCTCAAACGCGTCGTGCAGATTGATCAACTTGGGATGGTGCAACTGATTCATGATGTCGATCTCCTTTCTGATCAATTCTTTTTCCATCACGTGCGACACCGGGATGAATTTGGCGGCGAAAATGTTGCCGGTTGCTCTCTCGCGGCAACGATGCACGACGCCGAACGCGCCGGTGCCGATCTCCTCGAGGATGTCGTACTTGTCGTAGACCGACGTGTGCTTGATCTCCACCGGCTGCGGCACATACTTGCTGTAGACGTCGAACACGAACTGATCGTAATCGTTCGGTTTCTCGTCCTCGCGGCCGCGTATCTTCTTGCCGGTCGCGTCCACCTCGTATTCCTTCTTCTTGTACTCGCGCTTGATGATGCCCTTCGTGGTGATCAGCGGCGTCACCTCGCTCGGATCGGATCGGCCGTAGATGTTCTCCGCGCACACTCGGAAGTCATATTGGTGTCCCGGGCTGAGACCGGTTACAGCGAGCGTGCAGAACCGAGTGTTGCCCGCTCGTATCCAGCTGCTCATCGGATGCTCGCGCTTCTCCACCACGTAATTGGTGATGTTGCTGCCGCCGTCCCATACCGGCGGTTTCCAGCTGACCGCGAGCGAGTCGTGGCCGACGTTATCCACCTGCGGGAACCTCGGCGGATCCGGACGGTCGCTGATCTGGATCTTGATGATGGCCGTGTCTTGGCCGAGATCGTTCTCGGCGGTGATGCGGTACGGACCTGAGTCGATGCGGCTGCCGTCGCGGATCGTCAGCACGGCGTGACGTTCCTTAACTTCGACGGCGTAATGACCGCCGGACTCGATCACCTCGCCCTCGCGCACCCACGTAATCTTTGGTTTCGGATAGCCGGTGAACGGGATCTTGATAACGACGTTCACGCCCTTGTCGAAGAAGGCGGTGTCGCGGAATCGCGGCGGCACGTTCAGCTTCGGCGGTGTCTTGATGAAGAGCTCGGCCTTCGTGGATTTCACGCCGCACTTGTTCACTGCGCGGCAGAAGTACTCGTCGGCGTCCTCGCCGAACACGTCGTGAATGATGAGATTATGGGTATCGCCTTCGGAGTAGATGTTGTAGCGGCTACCGCTCACGATCTCGCGAGCGCCCTTGAACCACGTGATGGTAGGCTTCGGTGTGCCAATAATCTTGCAGTGGAAATGAGCATTGTGGTTCTGGACGCAGTTCACCTGTGAGGAAAAACATGTGGAAGAGAAACTTAATAAGGTCATCAAAGCTCTGATCTTTTAAATGACGAAAACCAATGTATATACAAACCCTCTGAAGTGGTGAGATAATTTCTGGAGGTTTCGCTGCTTGCGGATCAACGATCTTTACGGATGTTGAGGCCTTGGACTCGGGACTGAGCCCGGCTACGTTCTGTGCGAACACTCGGAACTCGTATTGCCTTCCCTCGATCAGATTGCTAATGTTGATTTGCGTCGGCATACAAATGCTAACGTTAACGCGCTGCCAAGCCTGACTGTTGACTTCTCTCTTGTCGATCCAATAACCTTGGATTCTCGCGCCGCCATCTGTTTCTGGTTTTTCCCACGAGAGATTGACAAAATCTCCGCCCACCTCGATGACCTTGGGCGTGCCAGGCGGTCCTGGCGGGTCGAACGGCGCTTTGGCTTTGATCGGGTTGGTTCCTTCCAATGGCGGGCCCATGCCGTTGTCGTTGGCAGCCATTACCCTGAAAAGATACTCTTGGCCCTCGGTGAGACCTTGCACGACGAACGTAGTGTCTTTGCAGAAGGACGACACGATGATCCAGTGCGTGTGACTGACATCGCGACGTTCCACCACATAATGGGTCACGCGAAGACCACTGTCGTACTTGGGCGGATGCCAGGATAGAGTGCAGGTGTGTTTGTCGATGTCAGAGACATCGAGTGGTCCAGTTGGGGGTCCAGGTAATCCGGTGATATATACGGTGAACGAGGCGCTGACACTGCCGCTATCGTTCGAGATGGACAAGTCATAAGTACCGCCATCGTCTTTCTGAATGTCTTTGATGAAGATGATGAGGTACTCATCGAAGACCGTGTACTTAATGTGCGTAGTCTCCACAATCTTACGACCATCTTTCTTCAGAGTCACTTCCATTGGCTGATCACCGCTGTAATAGATCTTGATCTTCGTGTTGTCACCCTCCGGCAGATAGAGATCGCCTGGCATACGCTCGATGCGCGGCGGCGTGCCGATCTTCAGTCTGCACGTGGTCGTAGCAATACCAAGTGGGTTAGAGATCTGGCAGCTGTAGTCACCGTCGTCCGCGTCCCATACCTCGGAGATTATCAGCCTGTAGATGCCGTTTATCGACTCGGCGCGGAATCGACCACCCAAGGTGATCTCGCGACCGTTCTTCAACCACCTGAACAAATCAAAATCGTAATCGTAACTTCTTGTCATAAGATATAATGCAATTGATCTTAAAAAAAAAAAGAGATAAATTCACCTAGCGGTCGGCAGGGGTTTACCCGTGGCCTCGCACTCGAGAACGAGGGTCTTGCCAAGCGGTATAATCTGACTGATGGGAAGATTTCTGATGAATTCCGGCTTTTCGCCTCCCTCGACCTCGCAGATCTTCACCGGCGTGGTGCACGAGCTCGGTTCGGATCTGCCGGCGGCGTTCACCGCGAAAACTCTGAACTCGTAATCTCCACGCTCGATCAGATGCAGGACCGTGTACTCGGTATCGACGACGTTGTACTCGTTGCACTTGGACCACATCGCGCTTCCGACCTCGCGCTTCTCGATCACGTAGCCGGTGATCTTGCTGCCGCCGTCGGATACGGGCGGTTCCCATCGTAGATCGACGTAATTCTTACCGACTTTGATGACCTGCGGCGTGCCCGGTGGCGACGGCACGTTGAACTTACTCTTGAGTCTGAACGGCGAAGACGGCGGGCTCGGTTTGCTGAAGCCGGCCGCGTTCTTGGCGCGTATCCTAAACTCGTACTCGTGACCGCTTTGCAGACCGTAACACACGTACGTTGTATCCTTGAAGAGATAATCGTTGGCCACGCGCCATTGCACGTCCTCGGCAGGATCGCGGAACTCGATCTTGTAACCCTGTGTAGTTGCAAATTTCGCGTGAAGTGTGATTCAAAGCAATAAAAAAACTAAATGCAAAGATAAGATCGCTCAAAAAACGCCAACTTACATAGCTTGAAGACTTTATATAACTAAAAAATATTGAATATAATTTCAACATTTCTCTTTGGTGATACGCACCTGAATGCGAGATCCACCATCGGACAATGGTCTCGTCCAGACAACCGTGGCGTTCGAGGTGTCCCAGTCGATGACACGCGGTTGTCCAGGTGGATCTGGCACCGTGAATGGGAACTTGGCCGTTATCGGTTCGTCAGCCTGCAATGGATCCGACACGCCGTACTGATTCTCCGCTCTTACGCGGAAGTTGTACTTGCGATTCGGTTCCAGACCGATCACGTCGTAATGTGTGCTTCTCACGAAGCTGCTAAGCTTTACCCAGAACTGGAAAAAATTCGCAAAGTACAAATAAAAACAATTTTGTTCAGATCGAAGAGAAGAGCAGAAATCATTTGCGATAGAGAGCTAAGAATCTCTTAGAAAAATACTTACGCCGGCCGGATCTAGTTTCTCGACGATGTAATTCGTAATAGGTGAGCCGCCATCGTCGAAGGGTGGTTTCCACGACAATGTACAGGTCTCGGGAGTGATGTCGGAAATATCTAGAGGTGCCAGAGGCGGGGACGGTTTGTCTGAAAGAAATTTAACATTTAATTTTAATTTTGAATCAATGGCGTTTATTACAAAGTAGAATTGCATACTTAAAAAAAAAGGCCAACTAAATTACTAGTATGGTGAAAAACTTACCGACAACGAGGACTCTGCACGAAGCGGAGTCCGTGCCAACGGTGTTCGTGAGATATATCGTGTACGTGCCGGTATCCGACCTCTTCGCTTTTTTGTTAATAAACTGCGACGCAACGTCGGTAGTCTCGAATTTGATTCTTTCATCGGTGAGAACCTCTTCGCCATTGATGGACCAGTTTGGTCTCGGCTTAGGATTAGCTTGATACGGTACCGTGATGGTGAACGGTTCGCCGGCGATCACAGTCATATCGCGAATGCTGAGGTCGCTCGTAATCTTAGGCGGGACTGCAACAAAGACAATCGAATATCTTGAACTGCATTCGAAAAAAAAAAGTTAAAAACTATATTCTTTACTACCTGTGATTAAAAACATTATCTTTCTCTCTCTCTTTTCATCTAAATTTTATAATGTAATAGATATATGTGTGAAATTGTACTCACATGGTGGCGCACTGGCGCGAATAATGTCAGAGTTGGAGCTCCATGGTCCACGTCCGGCGGCATTTTCCGCAGCTACGCGGAACTCGTAATCGTGATTCTCGATCAGTCCTGTGATTCTAAAAGATTGACGAATAGAATTAGCAAATCATCACCTTGCTGGAAACATTTATAGACATTGTCTCAAGAAATCGATATAGGTAGATCTTACTTGTAAGTAGTGTCGTGCACCAGCGCTGGAGTGGCCTTGACCCACTTGTCCTCGCTCAGAAGACGCTTCTCAATGACGTATCCGAGGATTGGCGAACCGCCATCGTGACGCGGTTTGGTCCACGTGATGGTAATGCTGTCCTCGCTTGTTTCCACACCGCGAGGCGTACCTGGCGCGCCTGGAGGATCAAACGGATATCTCGCCTTGATCGGATCGATCGTTGTTGCAGGATCCGACGTGCCGTATTGATTCTCAGCCATCACTCGGAATTCGTAGACCTGACCGACCGTCAGATTTCTCACGCGCACAAATGGCGTTGTCACATAGCTGCTCACCTGCAAGAGTTTTTTTCTCTCTTTAGATTCTAATATCTTCTTAATCGAAGAGTAGAATATCCTCTTAACAATTTTATTGCGATATAGACTCACCTTAGACCAAGTTGCGGACTTTGGTTCTTTCTTCTCGATCACATAGTTGGTTACATCCGCACCGCCGTTGTCCTTGGGCGGATTCCAGAAAAGAGTAAGAGCATCGCCGCCAAATTCGTCCGCGCGAAGATTCTCAGGTGGACCAGGACGATCGAGTACCTTGACGTTGACGGTCGCCGTGTCGAAGCCGGACGAATTACGCAGTTGAAGTCTGTACTGACCTCCATCGGAGCGTTTTGCATTCTTAACTACCAAGCTGTAATTGAAGAAATTCAATTAGTATCATAATGTGCAATGTCATTATTTTTACTTGTGATTGAAAAGTTTTTTCAAACAATATATATACAAATATATATAAATATACCTGGCAAAGTCATCGGCCAGTTGTTGATGCACACGCGAATCGGTTTCATCCTTGACGACGTCGTTGGCAAACCACGTGGCAGTCGGTTTGGGAAAGCCAACGTAAGGCACATGAATGGAAAAGTCCTCGCCAGCGCGCACGGTAATATCGCGAACTCCGCCGAGGTCCATGACCGGTTTGTTCGGTTGCTCCTCGATGACAATGGGATTGCTGGCTCGGCTCGGATCACTGTTACCGATGTCGTTCACCGCAATAACCCTGAAGAGATACTCCTCGCCTTCTTTCAGTTTCGGCACGGTATACACGTTGCTGGGTATGGGCGAGCCGTTCACATCTGACCAATCATCGTCACCTTTGGCTTTCTTCTGGATAATGTAGCCTCTGATCTTCGCGCCACCGTCGCTTCGCGGTGGACGCCAGCTCAGGGTTACCGAGTCCTTGGTGATTCTGTCCGCCTTGGGTGGTTCAGGTGCGTCGGGACGAACTATAAAATAATGATAATGCAAAATTTGAATAACAATGGTCTTTGAGTATGTTTACAATCGGATTGCTTTTATTATTAGCATTATACAGTAATATAGTTGATTAAAATAAACTTACGACGTTGATGTCCGGCTGTGATAGGTTCGGTAGGTTTGCTAGGTTTACCAGGTCCGGCCTCATTGACGGCGATAACCCGGAATTCGTATCGTGAACCCTCGTGAAGATCTTGCACAGTGAATGTCGTATTCGGTGTCGGATAGTTGTTGACCTTCAACCACTCGCCGCCACGCTCACGCCTTTCCACGTAATAACCTAATGATAAAGAAGATAAAATAATACGAGTCTTGGTCTAAAAATCTACATTTTTATATAATGTGCGAATCAGAAAGAAATTTAAAAATATTACAGATTTCTAAACTGTCTGTAATCAAATTTTTTTGTAAGTTTCTATATAAAAATATAAAATAGAATTGTAAAAATATCTATTTTGATTTATATACCAGTGATAGGTTTTCCGCCGGTGTTGATAGGCGGATTCCATGTGAGACTGCAGCTGTTGGGAGTGTAGCCGAGAATTTCAGGCTGGCTCGGCGCGTCCGGTGGATCGTAAGGACTCTTGGCGATTACGGGCTTGCCTTCCAAAGGCTCCGAAACTCCGTACATATTCTCGGCGCGAACCCTGAAGACATACTTCTTGCCTTCGGTCAGTCCCCTCGCCGTGAAGTTTGTCCTGGGAACGTATCCAGGCACTTGTCGCCAATTGTCGGATCCGTAATCCGAAACTTCGACGATATAATTCGTGATATCGGATCCGCCATTGTCCAACGGTGGATTCCAGGACAATCCAACGGTTTCCTGCGTGGTGCCGGTGTATTGCAGAGGACCTTGAGGTGGTCCAGGTTTGTCCACGACTATCACCTCAATATCGGCGGAGTCACTTCCGTGCTCGTTGGACGCGGTGATGGTGTACATACCGCTGTCATCTCGTACGGATTTCTCGATCAGCAGCTGCGTTCGATCGCTCTTGGTTTCAGTCTGCAAAAAGAAAAACAACACATATAAACAACTGTTTTTAATGTAGATACAGACAGCAGAAGACGCAAACTTACGGATAATCGAAGAGTCTCCGTGAGTGATTTTCCATCCTTCGTCCATTCGATCTTTGGTGTAGGCGCGCCAGACAACGGAATGTTGACATTAATCGGTTCTCCGGCACGGACTTTGATCTTGCGACCGATTAAAGCGTCCAAGTAGAGTTTGGGCTTCTCCTTCATGGGTTTAGCTGTGAACACGGACGACGTTTCGCTCGGTTTTCCAGCACCGGCGGCATTTATAGCCGACACGCGATATTCGTACTGGTGACCTTCCGTTACATGATCGTCGTAATATTCGGGATATCTGACAGGTTCCTTGTTCTGTTTTATCCAGCGACCGGTGGCGCGATCGCGACGTTCCACGTCGTAGCCGATAATTTTAGAGCCTCCGTTGCTGATCGGCGGAGTCCATTTGATCTTGATGTGATCCTTGTCAGCGTCAACGCATTCTGGCTTGCCGGGTTGTCCAGGCACCACTGGATAACAGATACCAAACGTAAAGACGTGCATTTTGCAAAAAACAAGTTGTAAAAAATTTACATTATTTGAAGGAAAAATATAGAGAGATTCGTATCTGTGTAAATTCACGTGTAATTAATTCAATTCAGTAATTTCATTAAAAGAGTACTTACCGAATTGATTCTTGGCAACGACAGATCGGTCAGTGGTCAGTGGCTCGGAGCGTCCCTGAAGATTTTCTGCTGATACGCGGAATTCGTACGTGGTTCCCTCGAGCAGTCTCGGCACAGTTGCGTGATTATACTTGGGATTAACGTGTGTAACAGCTGGTACCCAGCCGCCACCGTGTGTGAGATCGCGCTTTTCAATAATGTATCCACTATTATACAAAAAATAGAAAGAATATATTTGAAAAATAATCTTTCGTACAATATTGTTTTGTATTAAGAAAGTTTTATTCTTTTTTAAATTTATTGTAAAAAAAAGTATATACATTTTACTTGTGTACTTTAAAAATTTACTTACGTAAGCTCGCTCCCGCCATTATCCTTCGGCGGCTTCCACGAGAGCGTGACAGATTGGCTGGTGATTTCTTCGTACTGCAAAGGACCTTCCGGCGGTCCAGGTTTGTCCAGAACCGTCATTTGGAAACTGCCTTCATCTATGCCGCTGCTGTTTTTCAACAACAAATGGTACAGTCCCGAATCGGACCTCTTAGCGTTAACTATGTGCACGATCGTGTGGTAGCCGATCGACGTGATCGTCGTTCTGTCGTTGGAAGTCAACTCGTTGCTTCCCACGCTCCAAGTCACCTCTGGCGTTGGTTCACCGACGAAGTCAATATCCACGTGGAATATAAGCCCGGCCTTGATGCGTACATCTTGCAAAGGCGTCTTGATCTTTGGAGCCACTAAAGACAACGCAAACAAAATTATTTATTTGTTACAATTTTTTGTAATTAAATTCTATTACAATTAAAGAAAAAAAAGAAACTTACGATAACGAGGTTTGGCAGTGACAAGGTCGCTGGGTTCTGACGGCTCGGATTGACCGGCGGCATTGACAGCGATCACACGGAATTCGTATTCCTGGCCTTCCGTCAGATCCGGAACGGTTGTGTTTGTCTGACCTTTTGGCACGTGAACAGCATTCACCCAGTAAGGACTGCCCTTCTCCTTCTTCTGGACGATGTAGCCCGTGATCGGTGATCCGCCGTCGTTCTTCGGTGCTGGCCATTGCAGATCCACATGATCCTTGTCCCAGTCCGTAATCTGCGGTTTGCCGGGCGCGTCTGGTTCATCTAAAAATTACAGAAATACAAAAAATGATAGATAACATAATTCTTGCAAGAAAAAACGTAGTTTTTAACTTCCAGATTTAAAACAATTTTCGAGACATTTTAATGTCACTTTTATGTAGATTTGAAATTTTGTTTGATGACTCACCGAACTCATTCTTCGCAATAATGCTCTTCGTAGTTTCGAGCGGATCGGACTCTCCGATGTTGTTTACCGCCTTGACGCGGAACAGATACTCCTTGCGATGTGTCAAACGACTGACTTCGTGACTCAGCACCATGCTCATACCGGCGTCGGACCAAGTTCCGCGAGACAGATCCATTTTCTCGATGACGTAGTGCAGAATTGGACTGCCGCCGTCATCGAGCGGGTGATTCCAGGTCAAGTGGCAACCTTCCTTGGTGACATTGCTGACTTCCAGAGGTTTCTCCGGTGGCGCCGGTCTGTCTAGGACAGTGACTCTCGCGCTAGCACTGAAAGCAATTTACATCATCGTTTTCGTTTAGTCAATAGTTGATGTAAAAGAAAGAAATTGACAATAATTTTAATGTAAGAACATAAAATCGCCATATATTGTTTATGTAACTATTATACAATTACCTGAAGGTGCCATGCTCGTTCTCCAAAGTCAAAGTGTAACGTCCAGTGTCACCGCGCACGGAGAATGGAATCTCGAAAGATGTCTCGGTAGTGGTGGTGTACATCTCGTGACGAGCATCGGCCACAATATCAACTCCATCGCGACTCCACGTTGTCTTTGGTTTGGGCGACGCAACGATGGGAATGTTGTAGCTGATCTTCTGACCGGCGCGTACCACCAAGTCGTTGAGCAAGTGCGTGTCGAACGAAGGAGCAACTGCAATTAATTATAAGCAGTCGTGAATAAAGTAAAAGCACATTGTTAAATTTCTCTATTTAAAAAAATCGACAAATTCTAATTGTTTTGATGTAAAAAATTTTTTTGATCAACAAATTTATCATCTACTAATTTCAATAAAATTCTAAACTCACTAAAGCGTGGTTTGGCGACCACCGGCGCCGACGCGTCGGACGGTTCACCAGGTCCGCCTTTGTTCACGGCAATGACTCTGAACTCGTATTCCTGACCCTCGGTCAGATCTGGTACTCTGGCGCTTGTCTTGTCTCCAGGTACCTCGGCGGCTTTCTCCCACTGTCCGAAACGTGGCCGTTTCTCGATGATGTAGCCAGTTATAGGCGATCCACCGTCCTTCTTGGGTGGTGCCCATTCAAGATCCACGTGATCCTTGTCCCAGTCGGTGGCCACCGGCGTTCCGGGTTTGTCCGGCTTGGCGAACGGATCCTTGGCAGTGATGGTATCCATTCCCGTCAACGGCTGTGACTCGCCTTGCTTGTTAACCGCGCGCACGCGGAACTGATAGTCGTGACCTTCTATCAGATGATCAACTCGCGCGAATGTGGTGGTTGCCTCGGCCACAGGCACCCAGCGCATGTTCTCTGTGTCCATCTTCTCGACCTGATAATACTGAATCTCGGAACCGCCGTCGTCTTTAGGCGGACGCCACTTTAGATTACAGCCGTTCTTGGTAATATTGTCAACTTTCAACGGACCCTCCGGCGGTGAAGGCACGTCCAGCACGTTCACGTTCAACGTGGCGGAATCCTTGCCGTTCACATTTCTGGCTTCTAATGTGTAAACGCCAGAATCGGAACGTTTCGCTTCCATCACGCGCACTTTGGTATTATAGTCCTCGTTGGTAATCTTTATGCGATCACTTGCCATAACCGTGACGCCTTTCAACGACCATTCTTTGCTCGGAGGCGGCTCACCGATCACCGGCACGTCGAAGTCGAAGAAACTGCCAGCGCGCACCTTCACGTCCAGCATATACTTCCTGTCGATCTTCGGCGGAAGATTCTTTGGACGCGCCAGATGAGATTTGGACGCTTCCGAAGGTTCACCAGGACCAGCCTTGTTTACGGCTCTCACGCGGAATTCGTATTGAGTTCCTTCGACCAAATCGTTAACTTTGCCGCGGTTTGTATCACCATCCACCTCAGCACATTTCTCCCATGTCGGATTATACTTGTCGCGTTTCTCGATAATGTAACCCGTGATCGGTGATCCGCCGTCTTCTTCAGGACGCTTCCATTGAAGTTCGACGAAGTCCGTGTCGTAGTCAACCACCTCGGGCGTACCCGGTTTTCCTGGTTCGTCTGTAAAAGATGCATCACACATTTATTACAAGTCATTTACAAATATTTTAAATACATAATAATGTATCCAAAAATACTAACATAATACTCAACATGTAGAAATTACATTATTCTAGTAAACATTATTTTTCTTACCGAAAGGATTCTTCGCCTCGATACTCTGCATGCAGGTGAGCGGCTCGGACTTGCCTTGTTTGTTGACAGCCCTCACTCTGAACTTGTACTTGTGTCCAGGCGTCAAGCCTTCAACCTGCAAATTCGTTTCTGGTCCGTCGGTTTCTCCGGCCGGTACCCAACGACCCGTAGCTTCGTCCATTTTCTCCACGACGTATTTGTCCACTGGTTGCCCGCCATCATCCTCGGGTGGCTTCCACGAGAGCTTGCAACCCTCGGCGTGCACATCGGACACGCGTAGCGGACCTTGAGGCGGGCTCGGCTTATCGAGTACAGTGACCTTGACGAATGCCTCGTCTCGGCCGTTGATGTTTTCCGCAATAACAGTGTACTTGCCAGATTCCGCTCTGGTGGCCATCCGCACGCTCAGACTGGTGTTGTAGTCCACATGTTTGACTTTGATACGATCGGTAGAACGGACTTCCTTGCCGTTCAACATCCACTTGGTGGTCGGTGGCGGTTCGCCCGTCACTTTGCAGTCAAAGTTGAAGTTCTGGCCGGCCTTGATTCTCACTTCGATCAGATTCGTGCGATCGATTCTGGGCGCTTGGTTGCGCGGTTTCGCGATAATAGTCGGTGTGGCGTCTGACGGCTCGCCGGGACCAGCTTTGTTCACGGCTCGCACGCGGAACTCGTACGGCTGGCCCTCGATCAAATCGGGCACGGTGGCGGAAGTCTCATCTGCGGGCACTTCTAACGCTTTTTCCCATTCGCCGTATTTGTCTTTCTTTTCGATTATGTAACCAGTGATTGGTGAACCACCGTCACTTTCCGGTGGAGTCCATTTGAGATCGACGTGATCCTTGTCCCAATCTGTAGCTCGGAGATCACCCGGCTTGCCTGGCTCGTCTGCGAGAAAAAAAAAATTTTTATTTCTCTAACTTTCTCTCAAGTTAAAAGTAGAATGTCTAATAACTACACGAATGTCTGATAATCTGAATTTCAACATTTTTCTATAATATTTCTTGAATGAGTTTTGCTTGCATACCGAATGGATTCTTAGCTAATATCGCTTGTTCCGCTTCCAAAGGCTTCGATTCGCCTTCAGCATTGACCGCGGAGACACGGAAGAGATACTCCTTGCCTGGTGTTAGACCTGTCACCTCGAGATCTGTAAACCATTTAATAATCTTTTAACACAGTATTTACTATTATTATTATTGTCGTTATTTTAATTTAAATTAAACTTGCAAGTCGCAACTAATGTATCAGCTATCTCACATTGTCACTTGTGTAATTAATCCCAACGATCACTTACTCGGCTCGGTGGAACGTCCGCAAGGTACCCAGCATCCAGTTTCCGGGTCCATCTTATCCACCTGGTAATATTCGATAGGTGTGCCACCGTCGTCTTTGGGTCTCTTCCACTTAAGTTTGCATCCCTCTTTGTGCACGTCCGACACCTGAAGCGGTCCCTCAGGCGGTGTCGGCTTGTCTGTCACCGTCACCTGCACCGTCACCGAGTCCTTGCCTGACGAATTACTCGCAGTGACAGTATAATCGCCACTGTCGTCTCGCGACACTGGCCGTATGCTGAACTTTGTGTTGTAATCGCTGTTGTCGATTTGTGTCTTGCGATCGGAATGCAGCGGTATCGCTCCGTAACGCCACTCGATGTGCGGCGGCGGCTCGCCTATTACGTTGGCGTCGAACTTGAGCATCGAGCCAGCGGACAGGGTAACGTCTCTCAGATTGCGCCTGTCGATCTTCGGGGCCACTGAAAGAAATAATTAGACGGTCATGATTAAAATGCCAATATCAGATTTAGACAAGCGAACGATTTGACAGGTTTATTTTGGGAACGTGTGTACATTCCGGAGCAAGGATGCTGTCTATAGATAAATCGTTCACGAAATTAATTTTATAATACGTATGTCTATTATTAAGTGATAATATTAAAACGAGTTACTTACAGAAGCGTGGCTTAGCCGTGAATGTCTTGCTGGCTTCACCGGGCTCTGACTGACCGGCTTTGTTTACGGCGATCACACGGAATTGATAATCATTGCCTTCTATTAAACCGTGCACCAGAGCTTTGGTGACTGGCGTTTCGGTCTCCAAAGCTTTCTCCCACATAGTACTGTATTTGTCTTTCTTCTCGACGATGTAGCTCGTAATGGGCGAACCACCATCGCTGACGGGTTCTTTCCACGTGAGTTCAACCTGATTGGCCGTCCAATCGACTGGCTCAGGTGCTCCGGGCGCAGATGGTACAGCTATAAATAAAAATTAAGAGAATAATAAAAGATAAAACTTATCAACAATTGATACTATTTTTTTGATATTAAGTAAATATAATAATACAGGATTATATGATTAATTTAATTCAGATGTTATATAAAAGAAAAAATATAAACACAGTTTTATTTTAATCAATTTTTTAAACATGTATCAAACTTACTGAATGGATCTTTGGCTACGATGGAGCTGAAAGTCTCCAACGGCTCGGACTCTCCTTCTTTGTTGAGCGCCTTAACACGGAACTTGTATTCGTGTCCAGGTGTAAGACCTTCGACCTTCATCTCCGGCCCAGTAGTTTTACCTACTGGTAGCCAGACACCGGTCTCCGGATCGAACTTCTCCACTAAGTAACCTTCAATCGGTTCTCCGCCATCATCTTTGGGTTTCTTCCATTTGAGTGTGCATCCTTCTTTATGCACGTCGGATATTTCTAGCGGTCCTTCCGGCTTGCCAGGTTTAGCTAATATAAACAATTGGAATATTGATATTTGTTTTTATGTTTGTTACAAATTATATATATAATTTAATTGCTTACAAACAACAGTGACTTCAACTTCGGCAGTATCAGATCCAAACTGATTGACCGCCGTGATCTTGTAAGTGCCGCTGTCTTTGCGTTCAGGCTTGTCGTTAAAGAACTTGCTGTTATAGGGTACATTTTGTATTCTGCGATGTGTAGTTTGCTGAATGCTCTTGTTGTTGATTACCCATGTAACATCTGGCGGTGGCTCGCCGATGATCTTAACATCGAAGTGGAACGCTTCGTTCTCACGCACAGTTATGTCACGCAGATTTCGTCTATCAATCTTTGGTGGAACTGTAAAAGAGAGCAAAAAAATTAATTAGTATTAATATATATAGTTTTCGTATTTATTAGTTAGGTTAGTTAATAGATATTTATTAAAAATCTTAAGCTATAAGCAACACTTACGTCTTCGACTCTTAGCAGTGATCGGTTTGCTGGCGTCAGACGGTTCGCCGGGTCCCGCGGCGTTGACAGCTTTGACTCTGAACTCATACTCAACACCCTCGTCGAGGTTATCGACACGACCTTTGCAATCCGGTCCGGTTTCGCATGCCTTGATCCACTTGGGTGCGCCCTTTTCTCGTTTCTCGATCACGTATCCGGTGATTGGAGATCCGCCATCGTTCAACGGTGGAGTCCATCGTAAGTCCACGTGATCTTTGTCCCAATCAGTTGCTTCCGGACGACCTGGTGCACCAGGTTCGTCTACGATGCAAATATAAGAGTAAAATTATTTATTTGATAAAAATTAAATAAAACCACGCGGAAATTGTAAATGTGTAAAAAAATCGTATCTATAAGTTGAAAAGATAAATTTTATGTGATTTAGAATGAAGTTTTAATTCTCTAAAATCAGAGATAAATAATTTTTTTCTTCGAAAAAGTAAGAAAATCTTACCAAACGGATTTTTAGCAACAATTCCATGTTCAGTCTCTAACGGTTCGGATTCGCCCTCTGCATTCACAGCCGCGACTCGGAACTTGTATTCCTGACCAGGTACGAGATTCTCTACTGCCATATTAGGCTCCTTGGTACGTCCGATCGGTATCCATCTACCAGTTTCTGTATCCATTTTCTCAACCACGTAATGATCCAAAGGTGCACCGCCGTCGTCCAAGGGCGGGTTCCACTTGAGTGTGCAGCCCTCCTTGTGCACGTCGGACACCTTGAGCGGTCCTTCCGGTTTGCTGGGTTTATCCAGCACCAGGATCTCAATGGATGCCTCATCTTTGCCGGAGCTGTTCTCCGCCTTCAAGGTCAGAGTACCGCAATGCGCTCTGGTCGCCGAGGAGACAACAAACTTGGTTTTGTAGTCTTCAACCTCGATGGTTAGAACATTGCCGGATTCCTGCTTGGCTTTGTTCAGGAACCAGGTCTTGGTAGGTGGCGGTTCACCCGTGACTTTGACATCCAGCCGAATGATATTGCCGGCCTTGATTGTAATGTCTTTTAAATTGGTACGATCAATCTTAGGCGCGGCATAGCGATCTTTGGCGATTAACGTGTCGCTGGGCTCGCTGGGCTTGCTCTGACCACCCTTGTTCACGGCTTTCACGCGGAACTGATACTTCTGGCCCTCCACAAGATCGGGCACCTTGGCCTCGGTCTTGTTGCCTGGAACCTCGACGGCTTTTTGCCACTTGCCATACTGATCCTTCTTTTCTATAATATACTTCTCGATAGGAGCACCGCCGTCCTTCTTCGGGGCTTTCCATTTCAGATCAACGTGATTCTTTGACCAGTCTTTCAACTCAGGCTTACCAGGCGCGTCGGGCTCCGCTGTGTAATTAAGCAACATTTAAAAGATTATAAATAATAACGAAAAAGTAGTGGATAAAATCAAAAAAGAAAAGAACCGGACATTTTTGTGTATATAAGTATTAAAAATAAATTAATAATATCAGTACTATACTTACAATAAGGATTCTTGGCAGTTGTTGGAATAGATGTTTCCAGAGGCTCGGATTCGCCCTCGGAATTGACAGCTTTGACACGGAATAAGTAATCTTTGCCTTCGTTCAACCCGGACACGTCAGCCTCCGGTGTCTTGCTAGTGCCGCACGGCACCCAACGTCCGGTGTCCACGTCCATCCTCTCGATAACGTAATGATCAACCGGCTCACCGCCGTCGTCGTCAGGTTTGTCCCATTTAAGTTTGCAACCTTCGGCCGTCACATCGGACACTTCGAGCGGCCCTTTCGGCTTGCTTGGTTTGCTCAATACCTGCAGAATAACAATGAAGCATATTTTGAACACGCTTAATTACAAATAATATGTAATTAACGTCTCATTTTATAATTTTAAGTTTTAAACACATTTTTTTAATTCAAGCGATTTTAGCGAAATTCTGCACCTGAAGTTCGACATCGACTTGATCAGTGCCGCTGTCATTTTTGGCAATGACAGTATAAGTGCCGGTGTCCGAGCGTTGAAGTTTGTTGAGAATGAACGTAGTATGATAGTCTTCATTCTCGATTTTAAGACGATCCATGCTCTTCAACGTCACGTCTTTAAGTTTCCACGTGACAACTGGAGGCGGTTCGCCCTTGATATCGGCTTCCATTCGCAGCATTTGGCCAATTCGCATGACTTTCTTCTGTAGATTCTTGCGATCGATACGAGGCGCCACTGTAAGCAAAAAAACAATGTTATAAAACTTACTGTATATGTGGACTTGAAGTGATGATTAATTACAATGATAATATTCAAAATCTATTAGAATTTACAAATAAAATATTGCACTTACAGAATCGAGGCTTGGCAACGACGCTCTTCGACGTGTCACTAGGCTCGCCAGGTCCGGCTTTGTTGACCGCCACGATCCTGAACTCATACTCGTGACCTTCTTGAATACCGTCGGTTACCTTGGCAACCGTACGATCTCCAGGAACTTTGGCAACGTCTATCCACTGTCTACCTTCTTTATCCCGCATCTGTACAATGTATTTCTCGATTGGCGCACCGCCGTCGTCTTTCGGCGGAGTCCATTCAAGATCAACGAAGTCTTTGTCCCAGTTCTTAAGTTCTGGTCGACCAGGTTTGCCCGGTTCGTCTAGAGTAAAAAAAATTGCGCTTGAATTACGTGTGTGGTAATTGAAAAAAAATATATTATTACTTCTCAAAACTCGATTTACGCTTAAATTAATAAAAAAAAAAAAAAAAATTTGAAGCATTTAAAACGTACCAAACGGATTTTTGGCTATGATTGATTTATCCGCTTCTAGATCGTCGGATTCTCCTTCTTTATTGACAGCTTTCACGCGGAATTTGTATGGCTTGCCCTCTTGTAATCCGGTTATGGTCGCTTCTGGTTCTGCACTGCGACCACAGGGTATCCATTGACCCGTGAGAGGATCCAACTTCTCGATCTCGTAATACTCGACCGGTGAGCCGCCGTCGTCTTCAGGTTTGTCCCATTTGAGTTTACAGCCATGTTTGTTAACATCAAACACCTCCAATGGACCCTGGAAGAATAAAAAGAAATTATAAATAAATATAAATAAATTAACGCACATGCATCACGTTAAGAACGTCAAAGTACCTTTGGCTTACTGGGCTTGCCGAGGATAGTAATTTCTACCTCGGCGGTGTCTTCACCAACTTCGTTCTTCGCCTTAATCACGTACTTGCCGGTATGTGTTCGTTTAGTCTTTAGGATGAAGAACTTGGTGTTATAGTCAATGTTGTCAATTCGTATCGTATCGTCCGATTCGAGTTCTTTATCTTTAAAGGTCCAAGTTACTTTTGGCGGAGGTTCGCCGATTATATTCACGTCTAGAGTCACAGTAAGACCGACTTTCACTGTTATGGGTTGCAAGTTCGTGCGGTCAATGTACGGTTTCACTGCAAAATTAAAAACAACACTGATAAAGAAATCTTTTAAATCCTAATATACATTTTTTATCAATAAATTTCTTTTGTAAAAAAATAAATTGTATAACGTGATATTTTTGTATGTTTTATCTTTTCTAACAAAAATCATAAGTTTTGATAAAACAAGACGACACTCACACCACCGGGCTTTAGCAGTGTGTGGATTGGTGGCTTCGCTAGGTTCGCCAGGACCAGCCTTGTTGACGGCGCGTACTCTAAATTGATACTGATTGCCTTCTTCCAAACGCGGAACTGTGCCAGTACATATGGGTCCTTCTACTTCGGCTGCCTTGACGAAGGTAGTGCCAAACTTGTCTTTCATTTCGATAATATATCCGCTAATTGGTGCCCCACCGTCTCTTATCGGTGGCTCCCACTTGAGTTTCACCATATTTTCCGACCAATCAATAATTTCTGGAAGTCCAGGCGCCGCTGGAGCATCTGAAACATTTCAAAGAACACATGAACACTGTTATGTATGTTTTTCTCAAATAACTTTAAACAAATATTTAAATATAAGAAATATTATATAGAATTTAAGTCTTATATTTAAATAAACTAATCTACTGAAATATTTTATATTTCTAATAATTTTATTAATTATTATTACTTAAAGAACAATATATGTAAAATTATTTATTAAAGATAGATAATATTTTGTGTGTGTGTGTGTGTGTGTGTGTGTGTGTGTGCAAAAATTGACATTGAGATTGAAATACTATACCATATGGATTCTTGGCTACGATGCCAACGTCGGTCTGCAGAGGTTCCGATTCTCCTTCCTCATTCACAGCCTTCACCCGGAATTCGTACTTATGGCCGGGTTCCAAACCGGTAATCGTGTGCTCAGTTTTTTCAGGATCCACGATACCGGCTGGTACCCAACGACCTGTTGTCACGTCCATCTTTTCTACTAAGTAGCTGGACAGAGGAAGACCACCATCGTCCTTTGGCTTATTCCACTTCAACTTACAGCCCTCTTTGTGCACATCTGTCACTTCTAACGGTCCCTCTGGTTTTCCAGGTTTGTCTATAAAATTATTAATCAAAACAATGTATAAACTCAGTCATTATACATATTTTTTATTTCATATAATAACAAAGAAAATATATTTATGTGTTTTGTGATTTACTTACCGAGAATATTAATTTCTACGTCAGCCTCATCTTCTCCGGAGTCGTTCACAGCCTTAATAGTGTATTTACCAGTTAACTTGCGACTGGTATTCGTCAATTGAATCTTGGTAAGATAATCTTCATTATCGATTTTAACGTTGGCTCCGGTTTGAAGAGGCGCGCCTGCAAAGCTCCATGTAACGGTTGGAGGAGGTTCACCTTCGACATCAACCTCCAGTTTCACCAGTTGACCCGCTCTAACTTTGATTGTCTGAAGCTTGTCACGATTGATGCGCGGTTTAACTATAAAAAAATAATATAATTGTTTTGTAATGTTGTTTTATAAATATACAGCAAGAGATACTGAGAATTAATCGTTTAACAAGTTGAAATACTTACGGAATCTTGCTTTTGCAACGTGCGGTTTGGTTGCGTCGCTGGGCTCCGACGGTCCGGCCTTGTTAACAGCACGAACACGGAACTGATAAGTGGAACCCTTTTTCAAGCCGGTAACACGACCTTTTGGTTGAGGCGAATCGGTAACAAGAGCTTCTTCCCATTGCGAAGAAGGTTTCTCTTTCTTTTCGATGATATATCCAGTGATCGGCGCACCGCCGTTGTCCTTGGGAGGTTCCCATTTGAGATCAACGCGATCAACATCCCAGTCTTCAAATTCCGGTGTACCAGGTTTGCTGGTAACATCTAATAAAAAAAAATTGCAATTATAAATGTAGGAATATTTAATATTGTTAGATATATTCTAATATACAACTTTTTTTTTATCAATTTACATATTTTAAGAAATTAAACTCACCATAAGGATTCTTTGCAAGCGTGGAACCATCTGTCACGAGCGGTTCCGATTCACCTTCCTCGTTCAGAGCCTTCACTCTGAACTCGTATTCATGTCCCTCTTGAAGACCTTTTACATCCATTTCGGTATCCGTGGTTCGGCCAACGGGTATCCATCTGCCGGTTGATTTGTCTAGTTTCTCTACTTGATAGCCGGTAATCGGCTTGCCGCCGTCATCCTCCGGCTTGCCCCATTTGAGTTTGCAGCCGTTCTTTGTGACGTCCGTCACTTTGAGCGGTCCCTTCGGCTTTCCAGGAGCCGCTACATAGAAAAAAAAGTAATTGTAAAGAAAAAATATTTCCAGTACAATAATATATACTTTGGACCTCAAAGAGAGAGTAAAACTTTTATCTTTAGTTTATCTAAAAAAAGGAATTTTTCAATCAACATACATATACATTTGTTTACTCACATAATATCGTAATTTCGACTTCCGCCTCGTCCTCGCCATGAGGATTAACAGCTTTAATCTTCCACAAGCCAGTGTTTTTGCGCACGCTATCGGTGATGCTGAGTTTAGTGTTGTAGTCAACGTTAACGATCTCGATGTTCTCGCCGGATTTCACCTCACTGCCGACGTGGTACCACGTAATTTCTGGTGGCGGTTCACCGCGTACGTCCACGTCGTACTTGACAGATTTGCCGGCTCGTACAACGATCGGTTTTAAATTCGTTCTATCGATTCTCGGTTTCACTAAATTAAACAAAGTTATTATTTTTTTGTAAAAAGATTTATTATACTGTGAAAAATATTTTGCGCAAAACTTGGGAATATAGATATTAAGTATATTATTATTAATAAACTGTGGTTGTGATAGACACTCACGAGCTTTGTGCTTGCAAATCTGCATCTTCGACGCGTCTGACGGAGGCGACGGTCCAGCTTTATTCACGGCAATGACACGGAACTGGTACTCGCCCCTTTCCTTCAGATCCGGCACTTTGCCCTCGAGTTGATTTCCAGGCACTTCAATCGCCTTCTCCCAGTCAGGCTTGTACCGATCTTTCTTCTCGATGATATATTTCTCGATCGGCGCTCCTCCGTCGAATTCGGGCGGAGCCCATTTCAAACTCACGGACTCGTTGTCGTAATCGGTAATTTCGGGAGTTCCAGGTTTCAGAGGTTCATCTGGAAAATAATTATTTAAATATATTCGTAATTTGCTAAATTTATGTGATTGAAACTTTATTTATAAAGTTTTGTACGGTCCTGTTTCTTGATCCTTTAATGTAAAACATCAACATACCATACGGATTCTTGGCAACGACGCCGCGCTCGCTCGTCAAAGGCTCCGAATCGCCCTCGTCGTTGACAGCCGTCACACGGAACTTGTATTCGCTTCCGGGATTCAAGCCGGTTACCTCGAATTCCGTATTGGGCGAGTTTCCGGGCACTTTGCCCACTCTGACCCATTTGCCGGTCTTTGTGTCCATCTTTTCGATCTCGTATTCTTTGATCGGCACACCACCGTCGTCCTCCGGCTTTTCCCATTTCACCTTGGCTGTGGTATTGGTGACATCACTGACCTCCAGAGGTCCTTTGGGAGCGCTTGGTTTTCCTGCAGAGACAAATGTTGCTGTTAAGACTTCTTAAACATGACAGTGGAACTCTTTTGTTTCTTTTTTTAAATAGAGTCACGTTAAATCAATATTTATCAGAAAATTTTGAATTGTGCTTACCGAGTACTGTGAGTTCAACAGTTTCTTCATCTTTGCCGTTGGCGTTCTCGGCGACGAGGGTGTACTTTCCAGTATCCTTGCGCATCGCATTAATGATGGAGAAATCCGTGTGATACTCGACATTTTCGATCTTGATACGCTCGGTATTGGTCAGCGGAATATTGTCTCTCCAAATCCATTTTGTTTCTGGCGGAGGTTCACCAGATACGTCCACAGACCATTTGTGGGTACGGCCGGCCTTGATGATGATCGATTTAAAGTTGGTTCGATCGATTCTCGGTCTCACTAAAATTATTTTTTAGTTTTAAGAAAAATTTCACTTTATTTGCACTATTTAAAATTTCACTATTTCAAAAAATAATATATTACATATATATTAGATTTCATCTTACAGTTTCTGTGCTTGCAAAGATGGTTATCCGTGGGATCGCTAGGTTCACCGGGTCCAGCTTTGTTGTGAGCACGAACGCGGAATTGATACACCATTTTCTCTTTAAGGTCTTCAACTTTAACCTCAGGAGTAGCGTCGTTAGTTTTGGCTACTTCGATCCAATCGGCGGCAAATTTGTCTTTCATCTCAACGGTGTAGTGTGTGATCGGTCTGCCACCGTCAGTCTTCGGTTTTTCCCACTTCAGCGACACGCTGACGTTGTCATAGTCGAAGATTTCTGGCTTGCCAGGCTTGCCAGGCTCGTCTATTAAACAAAATTTATAAAATTTTAAAAATATTGCAATATAATATGAAACATTTAAGTTTCATTTCCTTACCATAAGGATTTTTGGCAAGAATCGCTTCTTCGACCTCTAACGGTTCGGACTCGCCTTCCTTATTGACCGCTTTGACGCGGAACTTGTATTTCTTCTTGGGTGTCAGTCCAGAAAATGTGAAGGTCTTTTCGTTCGGACCGACTTCTCCGGCTGGAATCCATCGTCCAGTTTCCAGATCCATCTTTTCCAATACATAACCCGTAATATCGGTACCGCCGTTGTCTTCTGGCTTATCCCACTTGACCTTAACGTGATTAGCACGGACTTCTTCCACTTTAAAAAAAAAAAAAAAAAAAAAAATAATATTATATACAAAGACTTTTTTAAGTTTTATAAAAGAGTTTTGCAGAAAAGAACATTTAATTAAAAATTGTCTGAAGAAAGTCTATATATTTATGGAATACAACCACTAATACATGTGATATCACTGGACATACCGA
This sequence comes from Pseudomyrmex flavicornis, assembly GCA_014825475.1. Classification (NCBI taxonomy): domain Eukaryota; kingdom Metazoa; phylum Arthropoda; class Insecta; order Hymenoptera; family Formicidae; genus Pseudomyrmex; species Pseudomyrmex flavicornis. The sequence continues at coordinate 12,488 of QVNW01000344.1, read as the reverse complement.
GAACGACGACGTCAGCGGCGCTCTCGCAGGTGCCGGAACTGTTCGTTAGCACCAGTTTGTACTTTCCGGAATCAGGTCTAGTGGTCCTTCTGACTGTCAACACGGTATTTCTCTCGTATTTGTCGATTGTGATCCTTTCAGCCGCGTCCTGAACAATTTCTTTTTGACCTAGGAACCAGTGCACTTCCGGTTCTGGTTCACCGGCGTATTTGATGTCGTACTTAATGACCTGGCCCTTCTTGACGATCAGATTCGTGAGGCCGTCGCCGACGATGTACGGTTTGACAAATCGGCATTTGGCGATAATCGGTTTCGTAGCGTCGGACGGTTCACCAGGACCAGCCTTGTTCACAGCTCGTATTCTGAACTCGTACTGTGTACCTTCTTTCAGACCGTCAATGGTCGCTTGAGACACATCGCCCTCGATCTCCTTGCCTTTCACCCACTCTTTACCGAACTTCTCTTTGTATTCGATTATGTAACCGGTGATCGGTGCACCACCGTCGTTCTCGGGTTTCGTCCATGTCAGATCCGCGTGATCCTTGTCCCAATCGGTTACGTCGACGTTCGTGGGTTTGCCGGGTTCATCTGAAAAACACGAGAATAGTTTTGTTCGTCATTTCATCTCTCTCTTGACATTTTTATGCCAATGCGAAACAATAAGTCGCATAAAAAACTTACCCCACGGATCCTTGGCCAAAACGGGCTTGGCAAACATCGCCGGCTCACTGGAACCGAGTTTGTTCACAGCCCGTATGCGGAATTTGTATTCTCTCTTCGCCACGAGATCTGTGACCTTGTAAACGCATTTTTCACCCTGCGCGATTTCACCCACATTGTCCCACTGTGACTTTAGACTGAGATCGAGACGTTCAATGATATACTTTGTAATAGGTGCGCCGCCGTCGTCCTTGGACGGTTTGAACGATACGACGCAGGAATCCTGGAAGATCTCGTTGACTTCGACATCCAACGGTGGAGATGGAACGTCTATGAAGAATAATTCACAAATAAGAAAAAATATAAATTTTTTTAAAACCACATTATCTCGATGAAGATATGACACAAACCTTGCATGACAATATTCACATCCTTCACTTCTTCACCTTGATTGTTACCAATCTTTATCTGATAAATTCCAGATGATTCACGCTGCGGTTTCTTGATCCTGTACGTGACCTTATCTTCGCCTACGACGATTTCAACGTCCTTGAGAGGCAATGCCTTGCCGTCCTTCATCAGTTTCGCTTCCACTTGACTTTGCTTGGTGCCCTCGACTTTACAAGTACAGATTTTAGATTTTACAATCGAGAATTCACTGCATCAGCTGCTATGCTTTCTATTAAATTTCATAAAAATCGTGTGCAGAGACTGTAGATTATAAAATCTAAATATTACCTTTGAAAGGCACGACAAAGATGAGCGGCGCACTGCAGGGACCTTCGACCTTGTCGGGGAAGTCGACGATAGGCTTGCTCTCGCCCTTCTTCACGGTCAGCTTGCAACTGCTGGTCAACTGACCGCTCTCGCACATAATCTCACCATCGTCCGACATCTCCACCTTGTTGAACACCAACTGATGTTTGCCGCCACCCAGATTCTTGACCTCTACTCGTTCGTTAGGTTCTATCTTCTGGCCATTGAAGTAGAATATAGCCGGTGCGGTCTGGTCTTGAAGTTCGACGTCCAACACCAACTTTTCTCTCTCAACCGCGACGGTATCCTTCAACTTCTTGTTGAAACGATTAGCATCTGCAGTTACAGAGAAAGATATGTAATATATTTTAAGAAAATGAGAAAAATTGAGAACACGCGAGTGCAAATAATTTTTTTATTTACAATTTATCACAATTTCAGCTTCCGTCTTGTCGGCGTTGCTCACGCAGGAGTAGAGTCCAGCATCAGTGACCTTGCAATCTTTAATGACAAGCTTGCGTTTTCTACCATCTTCTTTAATTTGTACCCTGGTAGTGCAGAATTTGTTTAAATAAAGAAATTCTTAAAGTGAAGGAAACTATTGTGTAAAAAATTGAAAAGTTTGTTTAATGAAACATACCTCTTGTCAGGCGTGATTACTTGATCTCCCTTGAACCATTGAACTTCACCCGCAGCGTCGTCCAGTTCGCACAACAAGGTCAGTGTCTCTTTTTCTATCAGTTGCTGATGTTTCAGTACTTTGACAAACTTGTAAGGATAGTCTAAAGAAAAAAGTCGTCATTAAATTTATGCGAGTGCTCTGTAGTTTTTGATAAAATGGTGCTAGAAAATATTACAAAAAAAAAAAAAAAAAAAAAAAAAGATACTCACCGACTATTGTGAGAACAGTGTCGGTCTTGTCTGTCTGCTTATTTATCTTGCAACTATATTCGCCACTATCTTCGAGGGTTGCGCTCTTGATAGTCAGCCGGCACACGCCCGACATGTCTTTGGAAATTCCGTATTGTTCTCCGTCCTGAAGCACGCGTCAAAAGCATTGCGGTAACATCGAAAGCAATGTCAAATCTACTTTTCATGTTCGATAAAAAAAATTACCTCGAGTTTCGTTTTGCCTTTATACCAGGAGACTTGCGCCAAGTTGGAGCTGACTGTACATTCCATGTAAGCTTCGTGCTTGGTGAAACCGCTGGTCTTCTTCGACAATGGCTTTGTGAAAGTGTACGTCGGGTCGGGTTCTGAAATTTGTGAAATCCTTGTAAAATTTTATTTGGTCTCAAAACAAGAGAGTGTGATCGAACTTCTTCTCTATTTAAGAAGTACGAGAGATATATTTACCATCTACATTAAGAAAGCCTGTGCTTGATACACCAGCAATTTCAATCGTGTATTTTCCAGTGTCTTCGACTTTCGGTCCAGTGATAATAAGCTGGTAGCAGTCTTCTTCGTTCTTGAATTTATACTTCGCCGACGGGAACAATTCCTGAATAACACACACACACACACGCAGAAAATTATTCATCATGAAATCTTAACAATTTTTATCCTTTCTTCTCATTGTTTTTTTTTTTTCACAAGCACGTTACGAGAAATGTGTTTTAATTATTTTGCACATAATTATTTTCTTCAATTACTTACGTCCTTTCGGAAGAACCATTTCGGCTTGCAGTTCGGTTTCGAAAAGTTTGCTTCGAAGACAACCTTCTTGTCTTTGCCTTCTTTCGCATATTGATCCACCAGTGGCTTCAGGAAGCTTTCTTGTTTCTGCGAAAGAGAGATCGCCGATCAGTCGTGGATTATGTTCGCGAAAAAATTACCGATAAATCTATCCAACAGTATATCGTTCAACATCGACAGCGATCTTTGCTAGGCGATGCAGCAAAGTTAGCAGGAAAATTCAGTAGAAAAATCGAAAACTGGACGCCTCTCCGAATAAGTAGGATAACGGAGGGCGAGAAAGAGACGACAAAAATTAATGAAGACGAAGACGTCTTCGTGAATACTTCGGAAAAAAAAACTCTAGAAAAAAGATTCTATTGAAAAAGGTGTTGTTATACGAAAAGCTCAATCGATTGTTCATTGAGCTAGTCGAGGTTGTTTGTTTTTTTTTTTTTTTTTTTAAAGCTATGACTTGTCATGCTTACTACTGTTAAGATTGATGTTAAACGGTTTTGAGAAAAAAAAAAAGAAGAATAGTGGATAAAATTTCCTCGAAAAAAGATGAAAAAAGTACTCGTCATTATTCGAGCAAGATAGTGGCTGGAGAAGGCGCTGCTTTGACACATTTTAGATACGACATCGATGAAGACAAACGTAACACAATTTCAGAGATTCCAATTATAGTATAACTTTTTTATAATCACTTTTAAAAACAAGAAGTGTTAAATATTTAAACAATGCTTGCGTAAAATATTAAAGTAAATAAATATACATGCGTATATTAAATTTAAATTTTCTTTTTGGTTTTTGTAATCGCAAATTGAAATCCCTTTAAATGTTTCCTAAAACGTTAAATAGAATATTTATCTAAAGAGAAAAAAAGAAATTAAATATTAAAAGAAATAGTTAACAACATCGAGTCACAATAGAATGCAAGATAGTTTTACACATAGAGTGTTCGTAACTTCAATTTTAAGAAGTTAAATTGAAGGGCAAAAGAATCCATTAAAGTAATTGAAAATAATAGAAGTGGAAATAGAAGAGATAATTAATTTGTTCGGCAGAAAATGATTTTGAGAAAGAAAGAGTTCTCGAGTGGAAGAAAGTTCAGATAGATCGTCGAGAGACTGGAGATTGATCGAGGCAACAGGCAAAGACAGACAGAGAATCGATATCACGTGATTATATTTGGGATATTTGTGATTCACGTGAGAATCGGTCCAACCTCCGTTTTGACGAAGTGATGTAGGATCGGCCAGTCAGGAATTAATTCGGCCAGAGATGGCCTACGCGATCCACTATTCTAGAAACAACAAAAGGCAAATCCGCGTTCACAGCATCTTCTCAGAAAAAAACTCGGTCGTCGATCTTGCTCGCTAATCGTTTCCAATGAGAAATCAATCTTGTACATAATTCAGTCCTTCTAATTTTATTTTGGTTCCGTAAACTTTTATAAAATATTTGTCGCTACTCGTCATTATGAGTTATGTATGATCAATTATTACAATTATTAAACACAGTTGTAATAATTATATTTGTGTTAAAGTTGTTACTTTATACAAGTAACAAATTGTGTAAATCACCATTAAAATATTATTAAAATTATTGCTATAACATGTATAACATACGGTTTTATGAACATATATATATATTTATAAGCACATATATATTTTGAAATATTTAATCAGTTATAAAACATTTCATATACGTTTCATATACGTTTAGTTAATAATCTAACATTTGACATATTGACAAGTTTACAATTTTGCAGATATATAAGTGAGTTACATAACTCAACAGAGCAAAGTGCGATGATAAAAATGTTAAACAAATGATCTAATTTGCTTTCAAACATAATGAACTACATTATTATGTGTTTTAGTTATGAAAACATGCGTGTTTCTACACATGCGTGTTGAGAAGCGTGATCGTGAGGCTAAGTTTGAATTAAGCCAAGCAATTAAGCGTGGATGATTCAATTTGTAAGTAACATATACTAATTTGCATATTTGTACTTTTTATTCTATAGATTCTCAATATTTTTCAAGATTTTATTAAAAAAAGCGCAGGCCAAAAAAAGAAATTTCTCGAATATCGTAAATAATTGCAAGAATTGTCTGAAAATTGTATATAATTTAAGTTAATTAAATCTAATCGATTAAATATATAAATCAAAAACTCTTACGACAGTTTGACTGGCTTCTATTTCGATTTTATTTATTCGTTCATTTTTAATCAGGATTAACGTAACACTGGTGTTTGAAACAAAGAGATCGATTACAGTTTCACTTCATAACTTGCGCTCACGTCGCGCAAGAGCTGATCTCTTTGCCGTATTTTACAGTAAACACAAATTTCTTCTGTCTTTTTTCACAAAAACAAGGGTAACGTTTGAACAATTCAAAGAAAGAACACGCGCGGATATTCTGGCAAATTATAAATGGAAACATAAATTTAAATATAAAAGATTATCACTTATTCTCTTTATCGTTTTGTTATTATTTCTTTTTGCAGGTTGTAAAATTTAAAATAATTAAGCGTTTTTACATCAACAAATTGATCGAAAGATAAAAATGTTTTTTTTCATGTTTCAAAACTAATTGACCAGAATATCACGGAGGAAGTGAAAGCCTTGCGGGACAATTTCGCTCTTTGTTTTCCTTGGCTTTTGGAATCTAATGCGAGGATGTGTGTATTGCTTTTATGTAAGACTTTTATTTCGCGAACCTTCTTCTTGGCGCGTGTCGTAAGTTTTGGCCAGTCGACGATTAGCTCCTGCAAACTTGGCCTGCGCTGAATGTCGAAGATGTCCTACATGCCCGGCACACACATCATGGTTAATGCCACTCTTATACAATTAGCCATTACCGATATTCAAAGAACTCTGATTTGACGAGATTTACGAATGTAAAAATTGGAAAAAGAAAATAAAAATATTCTGCGGATAAATGTAGCGTTTATTGATCTTTTGTTTTGTTTTATATTGTGTCTCAAATGTTTAAAAATACTTTTTGTAAAATAGAAGAAAATTGATTTTCTGCGATATTTTTGATCGATCGTATCAGAGTTCTTATCTTTTTTATGAATACTTTTATGTGTTTAGAGATAATGCTTGTCCGCCAATGTGAGAAGTAATTACATGCATGGCAGTTCATATCTGTCTTTCTGCCAGCGATAGGCTGTCTAATCACGTTAATCGCGCTTGCTTGTTAATAGACAAATGTGTTTGATAAATGTGAAAAAATATACAGCTAGCCCCCACGATAGATGTCATGAAATACAGCTTGCTATTAGCAAAAATGACAAATAAACTTTGTTAATTCTCGAAAGAAATCGACTTATTTAAAAATAATTTTGATGAATGTTTTTAACAAGTCAGAAAAGGTAATATATATTTCGATTAAACGAATGGAGGGATAGATGTACGTGCAGCATTAACTCTAAATCATACATTTACGTAAAATGCATACATTAAGGATAAGAAGAGATAGTTACGTCACTTTTGTGTGAGACAAAATGGAGGCAGAGGAGGAAAATAGAGAACTCATGTAGCATAATAAAGTTTCAAATATCTCGAAAATAAGGAGATTTCTAAATGTCTATGACAATCTAATTTTCTTATAATTAGTTTTTTTTTTTGGTATAATTAGTATGTGATTTAATTTCAGAACTATAAAAAATGACAAAAACTAGACGCGGTTTTAGCGATTCGTCATCGTCATACTGTCATCGTCATTGCGGGGTTGACTGTATAAAGTTGCTCGAAAAAAAACCTTGAGCCAGGTCCAGTTAGTTTCACCCTTCCTGATTAAGGAAATTCGAAGGATCTCCACACCCTCAGTCAAGATCACTATCTCCTCGCCATCTTGGAACCAGCTCGGTCCTTGTAGCTCGTTTTGTAGCGACTAAGGAGACAGAGGTGGACAAAGAAGAGAGAAAAAAAAGGAGAAAACGCATTTGGAGTACTTGAAGATGAAAACGTGGCAAAAAATAATGTCTTGGCGTAAAATTGACAACGAGAAAATCGCTGTACGATGAAAAAACTGTGCTAAAAAATGTGTCAATAAAAAATCCTCTGTGTAATTAAAAAACTGTGTGTTAAAAACTATAAAAATTTTATTTTATTTATCGTCTGTAAAAGGTGTGTTAATTTGTGATTTTGTTCTAGATTCATAAGAATAAAGTTTTATTAGTATATTTTCCGTGAAAAGCTTTAGTTTTTTTTTTTTTTTATTAAAATAAACATATCGTAAATATTCGCAGAAAACATAATTATCGAATTGTTATTTTGTTCTTTTGTAAATTAGAATTTAGATGTAAAGAAACCGGATAGTTTAAGAGATGCAGCGTTAAAAATAATTATACCATCAATATGTCACCTGTTCTTATATTCATGAAGACATCAGGCTTGTTAATGACGTGCTGAAATCTCATTCGATCATTCACATTTTGTGCGATTCACACATCGTGAATGCAAACAAGACGCATTCAACTTGCGTTTGAAATTTAATGTTACGTGAAATAATTATTTCACATATTCATAAAAAATCTGTATCTTAAAAATGATAAACAAATTTATAAAAAAAAAAATTGGAAATTTACTAATCTTACAAGTAAAAACATATGAAATTGTATTTTGTACAATATTATTTTTATTAAAATTTGTACTTGTATGTGTAAATCTCCAGACAAGAATACATACCCTTTCTACTTTCTTCAACGCCGGCATAGGTTTCTCCACTTCTTTCAAATCTACTTTCTCTTGTTCTGCCTCTTCTGTCTTCCATTTCTGATACTTTCTCTTCTTCAACATGGCACGGAAGTCCATGCCACTGGCGTCTGTTATAAAATTTATGCAAATAAAATGTAGAACATGTATATAAATGCATATTATTATACATAGATAAGTCATAAAAAAATAATTTTTTGTTTCAAGCTTTAATTTTGCGTTAAATTAAAACTCACCGGAAACGTAAAGCTGCATCTCAGCGGAGTCCTCGCCATGGATGTTGCTCACGACGATTTTGTAGGTGCCCTCGTCGTTGGGCTTCGTCTTCCTCATGCAGAGGGTGATCGTGTTGGTTTCCGTATCAGTGAGGAATTTGAATCGGCCACCCTCGATGATCTCCGTGATGCCTTTGTAGAACTTGAACGTTGGCGCGGGCGTGCCCTCCACCGCGACGGTGAGATACGCCGTCGAGTCTGTGAAAAGTAACAAATCGCGATTATTTGTGATTGAATTGATCAAAAAATCAGCATTAAAATTTGTATAATAATTACGGTAATGAAATAAAAATTTTTAATTTACTTCCAATCATACGATTAAAGAACTCTTTATCACAATTATAATGTTTTGTTCTAAAATATTTTAAAATAATATGCACCTAAGAAACAAAATTGAATTACCTTCGACGGCGGAGTACGACTCCTGGACATCGACGATCTGGGGTGGTCCAGCTGGTCCGACATCTCGCAGAGGTGTGCTAGGCTGATTGATCTTATTCTCGAGGTCCGCCACGCTGGGTCTTCTGATGTCCGCCGTGCTTGGACGACGACGCTGTCATTCCAATAAGAATATAAGCAACCTCGTACACACTTCGTTTTCATTTATTTAACATAGGCATCGAAAAGCTTTTGAATAAAAGCGAGAAAATTTTAAGCACGATGTTTTCGACAACTTCCGCTTGTTGATTTCACGCGAAATATAATTTTTATCTTCAATAATTCAGCGAGAATCAAGGAAATTTACTTTATTAAATCAATTTATTTTAAAATAAACTACCATTTGTTACAATTATTTAAATAATAGATATTATAATAGAGATATTATAATAGAGATATTATAATAGAGAAGTATAATGATTAAATCAATTATTCTTTTATTTTCTAAGGAACGTTTCCTCACTTCTGTCTTTTCAATTAGAATTAAGTTGGCATATTATTTTGTTATTCTTTAACATGTATGTCTTTTTACAGAAGAAAAAATAATCAAGTAATGAAAAAGTACTGAAACGGAAGTCGTCATTGCGATTTGAAAAATTTGAAGCTTCATGCAATTTCGCGTACATTTTTGTACATCTATATGTATTCATTAATTACTTACGTTTATTTACATTTATTTTTTTGTGTGTTAAGTTTTCTTATTAGTTACAATTAATTGTTATTTTTCTCTCTTATTAGTCTGCGTTATATTTTCCAATCGTTAGATTACCATGTGTTAGTCACGAAAATCATGTGAGTTTCATTGGTATTAGTGACAATGCTACAACTCGTTTTTTTTCTCGTTCAGGATGCATCGAGTAGCAAGATGGGAAAATCGATGTATTTCCGACTTCCGGGGGAAGTTTTTGCTTTGTGGCTACTGCGATCTCAAGAATTCGGTCTGCTTCATTCTAATGATTTTATATCGTGTGCGAGAGAAATATTTAAATAATTGAATGTAATACGAAAATTCCTTGAGTATACACAGTGCTTGAGTACACAAAGTAATCGGAAACACAAGAGGGAATGTATTATTCGGATGAATGAAAAGTTGAAAAAGACGGGAACAAAAGTTTTTAAAATTGAATGTAACTTATTTAATAAAACTAAATAACCTCGGTGATCAATTATTTGAAAACTTCTTCCTGCTTTTTCAACCGTAAAGACAAATGAGGAATTGTTTGTTGACATGAAGTATATACATATGCATATTCCTATGATGTTATGAACATATGATGTTTTGTGCGACCAATGCACACTCGGTGCGTGACCAACGCATTTGTCACGGTTATTTATGCGTGAATCGCAAAGCGAAAGTGCGAATCATGTGTGGAATGACATTTTAAGTTGAGAGAGAAATATATAATACAGTTAATTATTATTTAATACAGAAACTTGTCGGTCAAGAGACTTTCAGGATGAGACATTACATTGCACTAGAAGGGATAAACTTTGTGAACAGAATAAACAAAACTTTTAATCGAGAATGTGAAGCAAACGAAAGAAAACAATTCTTTAACTTAAAACTGATATAAAGCAGAATAAAAGATCGTGCTCTTTTTTTATTCCTTCCAATCCAATATAATTCGTATAATAAGTTTCGACAGGAAACGTCGTGTTAGCGATATGTTCTTAATTTCTATTTTTTACTTCTAGTATTAATGTTAAGTACATCTAAATACGAGGATACTTAAAGGAAAAAATCAAAAAGATAATGGAAATTTGTGGGAAAGAGATAAAAAAGAAACGTGGGGATAATGTGTGAACGACAAATGAGTGATTATTTTAACCGTGTTGATGATACCACATTGGAATATGTGAAAATGATTGCTTACGCCGTAAACGGATCTATTCCTCGTTACGTCATTACTAAATCGCCGTTCGAATAACTTGTCTAATAGGAAATTCAATGATTAGGATTATTTACAAAAAAGGCACGTCACATAATCTTACGACGCACAAATACGATGAACACATTTATGAACACAGAACAATAATATCTAACATAAAGTAATACTACTTCTTAAAATAAAAAAAAAAAAAAAAAAAAAAAAAAAAAAAAAACAAAAAACGATTATATCCCAACCGGATCTACTTGACACATAAATATATACGTATATAGTGTGAGCACGATAGAAGTTTACACCTATATAGATTTCTCTATACACGAATAAGTTATTTCACACATATATATATATCTCTGACACGTAGAGCAAACTGCTATCGTTATCAAATCGATCGCAGCAGAGTGCACAATTTGCGGAAATAATCAAAATCAAAGTTACAGTAAAACAAATAGATAATTTTCAAAATATTTATTTTTAAATCGCAGGTGATTTAAAACAATAAATAAGTGATTTTGTTATTAAATGTCCAATAAAGGTTTAGAAGTAATTTTATGAAAAAAAACAAAAAAAAAAACTACTACTGCGACCGGTCTAATATCGAGTCTTACTACTTGAGTTTTAATGGTGGTAGATTTCATACAAGAGCAACTTTTTCTTGCTAAAACAAAATTGACAAGAAATATGTTAATAAGTAATTTGTTTTAACTTTTGATACGCAAATTTATGCCAATTTATTACCACCATTACGAATTGCATCTAAGTTGCATCTATTAGCCGCATAAAATGTACAGATGTGTCCGCTCGAACTAATAAGCAACCTTCCCGCAGCCGTGACGAGCTTTCGGTATATGTCTTTTCATTTTATTTAAAAAAAAAAAAAAATACTACTTTGCATAAGAATCTGCGTGACATCTGTATGTAAAAAACATTGTCTGAAAGCGCGTCATCGGCGTTTACTATCGGCGTACTATCGCGCGAATTGCTCTTTGCAAAATATTTACACAGACAGGTTTCAAATAAAATATCCAAAAAGTTGTTTATAATTTTGATTAATTCAGTAAGTATCTTAATAAAAAAAAATAAGAATATATATGTTATAAAATATATATATATATATATTACAAAAATTATAAAAAAATTATTTCTCAAATAAATTTAAACTTTTTTGGATACTCTTCAAAAACCTGTGTTGAATTTGAAGCACGCAATAAAAAAGATAAAAATATTGAGAAAATTATTTTTACATATATATAAACGTGTATATCTCGTATATAAAATAAAAATAATATACATATAAACGTGTATGCACGTAACACGCACAACAAAGATATTGTGCTAACCTCCTTTTCTTGCAGCGCGCCTGGTCGGCCGGACTTAGTCTGTGTGTGGTGCGTGAAAAAACAAAAAATGAGATAGAAACAAATGTAGAGACAGAGAGACAAAGAGACAGAGAGAGAGAGAGAAAGAGGGAGAAAAGAGAGAAATGTGAATTCTGTGGGATTTCCATATAGGATAGATTTTTGAAGGAGAAAGAAAGGATTCGATACGAGGAGTTTTCCGATGTGAGAAAAAAAATCAGATCATTATATGCGATCAGTGAATTGTCAATGTAATTATTAAACCGAGATTAAAATTGCGATTAAACCGCTAGGCGTATTTGCACATTAGCAGCAGGAGCAGCAGTGTAGCAGCAACTTAAATAAAACTTGTTGTTAAAAAAACGTCGCAGAATTATTTTCATTATTATTAATATTATTGTAATATTATTATCATCCCCACGTCCTTATTATTTTATTATTATTATTATTATTATTGCCGTCCCGCGGTAACACGTTGCTTTTGCCTCTTTCGCTGGGAACTTAAGTTGTATCGGTAAATACGTATTTGTTTTTAGTTCTCATTTTTAGTTGCTGGACTCTTTCAAGAGGGTAGAGGGCAGGGGACAAAATAAACGTCGCTCAAAATGAGATTAAAAATTACAGGGACTGTGGAAAAAAAAAAAATCCAAAAGAGAACTCGGGGAACCGTAATAAAACCAAAAAAAAGTAACAATGCAATATACAGATG
>QVNW01000343.1:0-72879 GCA_014825475.1 Pseudomyrmex flavicornis | reverse complement strand
GCACGGGCGTGGATACTAACGCGGCCAGCATCGAGTCGTATTTTCTGTCTTTTTTTCTTTTATTTCCGTAAATATATGTCCGCGTATTCTCGTTGAATCTTCGTAGCCGGTACTTTGGAGAAAGGCTCCTAGACCTAGTCCAGGTGGAAAGTGACCTGGTGAAAGAAGCAGAGACGATGAGGGTTTGGTAACTACACACGTTTTCCCATCGCCTCTTTTCTCTTAACAAACTTTTTTATAGATACATCACACACAAGCCCTAAAATATGAATAATATAATATTTTATTGTAATATTATTAATTAATATTCTCCTGGCTGCAAATATAGCATCCTATATGATTTTAAGAATTGAAATCTCAATTCAAAAACTCACGTGAAAAATTTACACGTGAACATATATACATATATATATATACGTATATTTCCGCCCAACATCCCGCAAACGGTTCTTATTTACCGTATCTACAATATATTTATTAGATTATTAATTAAATTGAAACAAAACTCTTTGTAACTAAAAATAAAAGAATCTTCCGTAAAAGATAGGCTTCTAAACTTTGCAGCGTTTTGCCTTTTGTTGCAAAATAACATATAACAGTGTGCGTGATATGTTTTTTACGCGAAACAAGAAAATTTTACTGTGAAAACTTTATATTTCACTAAGCGTTACTTCCTACGGCAGAGTGTACCGGTATATCAATGCAATTCCCAATTCTAGAAAAACAGCAATCATTCGCAACGGCAGAAGAACCGCTATTCGCCGTAAGAATAACATGGCGGATAAGGAGGTATCGATGATGTTAGCGCACGAGATATGAATTAGATTCAGTTAGTGCGGCTCGTATAAAGTCGCTTTCTTGCTCTTTTTTTTTACGACAACAGAAATTACAGTGCATATAAATTATACATATACAATATACGTGTACACGTATATAGACATGCAGTAGCGGTGCGTACGATCGCAACGCGCACGAACGTGGCACCACACACGGGTGTGGACCGAGAACGCGGTCACCATTGAGTCGTATACGTTCTTTCATTTCCTTAAACACAGCTCGGCGAGCTCTGATACTTTGTAATCGATAGTTGTGAGAAAGAGGCATAAGCATGCAGTAGAAACTGGACTGACCGGAATGGCAGACCAACGTGGAAGCGCGGACGTCTGTCATTATTGCGAATGATAATGGTTGCTTAGCGTAGCGGTTTAGTTGTAAGCGCTGACGTTTGCTCTCTTAAGGGAAAAACAGATTTAGCAAGAAAACACGGACTCTTCTGGCAATTCAAAGATATTGTCTTCGCTCCCACGTGTACATCCTGCATTTTGAATTAAGTTTTATATATTGGGCGACTTAAAAAAAAAAAAAAAAAAATTACATTCCGTCCGCTTGTATTTAGCTAGAGACAATTTTGTTGCGTGAAAAAATATCCCATAAATTTAAAAAAAAAAAAAAATTAATGTTTCGCGCGATGATATCATTTAATAGCGCACGTGTACTTTCGCGGAAATCCCGCTCGTTTATCGCGCGCTCTATTCTTCCTAATCTTTACGAGACATTTTTTTTTTAGCGTTCATCGATGACGATTATACATCGAGCCAAATTATTGGAAATCGATTCGCCTTCCGCCGAGAAGAAAATCGTAGTTTCGCCAAAAAGATCGAACGAGATAACGCTTGATCGCGTAACGCTTACAACGATTAAATACAACAGGCCGCGATCATTATAATCCGAGAGATCAAGATAATAAACTGAAAGCGATCGACTTTGCGGCGTTCCCGCGAGCGTGAAAATAATCGGCTCGGAGTGTGTGCTATCGTTTCCGCTATCACCACACGATCTAAAAAGTACAATACATCAACGAGATTGATTCTAATGGCAATTGTCTTGTCGCGTTAAAAAACTTCACGTTCGCGATATCGACACACAATTATTGTGATTTACTTGCTCTTGGAGTAATGTCACATATAAGTTTGTCAAGTGTTCGCCGCTCTACACCAGTTTTTTTTTTTTTTTTTTTGTATCCATTTGAGATGCAGTCAGTATATCGAGAGGTATATTATTACATATCCGTGTGATTATCGAGAAATCCAATACTGCCTGTGTTATTATTATTACTTTTTGTTGTAATAAATGCTGTTTTCATAAATTTTTGATATCGAACATAAATTTATCGTCGAAATTTTACGCGACGTGTCTTCTACACTTTACGTAAGAAGATAATCCTTACCTTCCGACGAATTTCTCTCTCGCTCGGTTTCTTGCGAAATGTTGTTTCTCGGAGTCATTCGCTGTGGACTCAGGGATGTCCTTCGAAGTCGGGCAGACGGCAGAAATTCGCAGGTATATTCCGCAAATGATCGGTTCTCAAGCGACAATTATTGTTCAACTCTTAAGTCGTAAACGTTGCAGAGCTCGTTCGGATTTCCGAAGTTTCGCGGGCGCCTCGGCGCGATGCCAGTATATATCTGCGACAGCTGAAGCGAAATATCGAAAGCGATTATTAAAGCTTGTAATTGCTACGGATCGGAAGTTTAAAAAATATATATATATTCTTTGCGATCCTACCGTTCTAATAAATCTATCTGTCGGAATCTACGGATACATTGTAATATTTTGTTAGGATATGAAAGCAATACGAGCAATGTACTGGATATCGTTATGCAATTTATTTGAAAACGAAATTTACAGACGTTTCGATCCGATTTTGAGTCTTCTTCAGTATAATATTCTGTATTAAAATTTCTTTTTGAAGAAGACCCAAAATCGAGTCAAAATGTCTGTAAATATCGTTTTCAAATAAATTTTACAACGATATCCAGTACATTGTTTGTATTGCCTTCGTATCCTATATTGAATTTTCAACGAGTATCATAACTATATTGCAATATTTGTTTTAATTTTCTGATAGGCTTTTTTCGAACGAAATGTCTCTCTGTATAAAACGCGCTACATCATTCTGCGGCACAGCTCAAAGAGACAAAGTCTTCCTAGTTCGTAGAGTATCATTGAACGTGACACTTGTCTGTTAAAGCTGACATTTCAAAGATGCAATGCGGATTTTGTCTGGTTATGCAATATCAAAGTGACATCCTAGCGCATAAATCTCCGTGTTACGCAATGATATACACACGTGCTACGCGTCACTTCGAACGCTTCGACATTTTTTTCATATGAAACGTAACGATAGAATCGACTGATATAATCACCTGGCAAGAGATAATTTTCTTCTTCTTCTTCTTCTTCTCCCCGTCCAATTTGCGATACACGAGAAATTCCTTGATGAAAAGACATCCGTCTCTTATGTAATCATCCGCAACTCTGCTCTTCAACGAAAAAATGCGCACAATAATTCAATCTCTCGGTTTCCTTTCTTGCACAGAATTTTTTTCTTCAAAAGCTAGATTTACATATTTTATATTTATCTTTGCGCTTTTTATTTATCTTTATTTATTTGTATAAGATTTATCGTGCGGCTGTAAATAGAATACGCATTTGTCATCAGCAAGCATTGATAGGCATTGAATATCGAAGAAAGAGTTTCGAAATCGACAAACCTGAACACAGTATCGACAACAGCAGTGAGTGTACGTGCATCTAGAACACGACATGTGTGCCATGCAGAACGTTACAACTCTATCGGCATACAACACGCACGAGAGAGGAGGCCTTTTCACTGGAACTTATCGAGGGCCACTCTAAACATAGCCACGACAATGCTGTGTAACGTTGCGCGTACACAGTCGACGATACATCACCGCAATAGATCCACAAATAAGTTAACAGAAACGCAACTAGTGTCCCTATTCAGTGCATTTTTTTTTATGTACTAGACATTGATGTTAATAGTTTTGAATAAAATTGTCGGCACTCAAACTTCTCTTCAATTGTCATAATCAACAAGATTTAATTAATTTATTGATCAAAATACCGAACCACATCCTTTTTCAATGAGCAGCTTCATTACATGCTGCATCTACGCAACACACGTAAACGGCCGCCATTTTTCATCGCACAACACACTCGTGTCACGAAGATTGAATGGGAGATCTACGGCAAGAGCCGACTCGAAGAAGCGAATGTCGCGGTTCACTCTCGGGAAGAAGTATCGCGATAAC
The DNA here is from genome assembly GCA_014825475.1 of Pseudomyrmex flavicornis. Classification (NCBI taxonomy): domain Eukaryota; kingdom Metazoa; phylum Arthropoda; class Insecta; order Hymenoptera; family Formicidae; genus Pseudomyrmex; species Pseudomyrmex flavicornis. Next base: position 68,764 of record QVNW01000343.1, on the reverse strand, counting down.
GTGACGCGGATGTGCCGGAAGTGTGTCCCCGATGCGGCCTCCCGGTAACTTTCTTCCCAACCGCTACTTTTTTTTTTCCCGCCGCTACGGACCGCCATGTCTCCCGGGGTCACTCACACTACGAAGAAAGTTCTCCACCGCAAAATCGAACGCGGAGGAAGTGCGAACGAAGAAGAGGAAACGCGCACCGCCGTGCAAGCGGGAGCATGTGACAATCCGCTCGCATCGAGGACCGAGGAGAGACTCTATAAGGTGGTTTCCATCCCCCAATAGCGCGGCTGGCGCGCTGGCGAACCCGACGCTGCAATCATTCCCCGGTAATGATTGTCATTACCGGGCACGGGAGGGCGAGCGAGAGCGGGTGGACGAACGGAGCAGAGGGATTGGCCTGCATTGCGATTGCGTTTCTGTCTGGTCCCATTGGCCGACAAACTGCGACTACGGACGCGTCTGTCCCCCGGTGGACGTCGGCGACTTGCATCGCCGAGGGTGGTGGAGAGGCTAAGTAATTCCCCTTTTTTGGGCGATCTTCATTTGATAGAGATCGACCGTAATCGCGGGCTTCGATTGTTAAGCCGCAAGTACTTTCAGGGAGGGATTCTGGTTCGATAAAGATTGTGTTTATCGATTTTTTCTGCTTCGTAAAGAGAAGACAGAGCTCTCGAACCCGGTTTTTGCAGGCGGTCGATTTTGATTAAAGAGTCGAGAACTGCAGCTTGTTGACGAAATGCGAATGCAGCTCTCTTTATAAAGAGATGAAAACATTTCAAGCCTCTGCTTTGAAAAAACGCGCAAAAGAACAAAACTATTAAAAAAAATATATTATGAATTGAGCGCGTACAGAATTTTGGCAAACATATTTTACTGAGCGGACTTTTCCAAGATTAGATAAAGTAGAAAAATATAATATAAAGAATTATATTTCAATTACTGACGTTGTATATCATCACGCAAACAGTTGTTGAAAGTCATGTAATTTGTTTCAATAACGTTGCAAATTTATGCAGCAACACTGTTTTGCTGCAACTGTGACATCTGGAGAAACGTACATATTGCTCCGAGCGAAAGCAACCCTCGTCCGCATCTTGTCCCGCGCCCATTCATTACGTAGCACTCACGTGTGGCCATTGAGCGGAATGCAAGTAGCGAATTAACCCGAGATGCCCGGCTAACTTTTCTGAATGGGAGATTACCGACTCGTGCGTTCGCAGAATCGTTCAGTATCTTTGCTAATGTCTGCCTAGCGTTGCATCGATTTCTTTCTACGTCATCGATAATGAACGCGCGATTCAGTCAGCGACCTATACCTGTGCTGATGTTCTTTCCCACGGATAAACGGAATACGCTATAAAAAAAAAAGATCTGCCAGATTGTGTTTATTATTTTCTGATGATAATCCTTCGATTTGTTGAAAGCACATAACTGCCATGAAATAAATTGCTGCTTTTAAAATTCAATGAATTAATTTTTTAGCAATTTTATAACGCTCATGTTGAAATCACTCATTTTTTAAATATTATTCGTAATAAAAGTTGTCGATTGCGATCGTTAAGTGCGCACTTAACAGACCTTGCTAAACCAAAAACGTTATCAAATCGATAAATCGCGGATTTGAAGTGTCGACGAAAAGAATGAAAGTCGACCAGGGGTAAGAGACGTGGAGAAACCAAAAGAACACATCAAAGCAACAGATATCGCAAGGAGAAGAGGGAGGGTTGCCTTTCATGGCAACCATTATCGCGTTACTTTCACGTGGCCGAACATCATTTGCCTCACACCCCCGCGATGATTTGAGGGCAACCGACTCAACCCCTCGCGGACTGTTGAGACCATTATGTTGCAGCAAGTCGATCCGTTGTTAAGTTCACTATTGAATCAATCTGGCGATATACGAAAAGCTTCTAAACACTATAACAGCTCAAAATTGATGTATTACATTCTAGATACAGATCTACAGATTATGTTATTAGAAAGTTAGTTTAGTCCATTAATTATTTCACGAAAGACAAATGTAATGACAGTTGAGTTATTGTTTGAAAACCCTCAACACTTCCACTTGTAACGACTCAAAAATCATTGGAGAGAAGACCATATGTGATGTGTTAAAATTGCAACTAAGCACACAAATTGATGAAAAAACGCTTATCTAAATAGAAAAAAACGTAGAAAAAAAAAACATGGGACGCTTATTATATTCATGTGCAAAATTTATACGCTTGCAAGGTTAACTCTTTATCGCGACATCTATTCTTTCGTTTTCTTAAAAGCACGACATTGCGTCCGCGATGCATTTCCGCAAAGTGCTCCGTACACTTTCCGAGGCGGGGCGGAAAATCAGTCTGTGTCGCCTTTAAAATCCACGCGGAGAAAAATCGGCCGAACGATCTCACGCTCGATTATCTTCGCGGGCAACATTACCGACCCATTAGGGCCGCAGGCTCGCGATGACACTCTCGCCGCGCCGTCTGCTCGCATCGGACTCGAAATTCCGCAGCGTAGGCGGACGCGGCGAAATGACGCTCGTACTCCCTTCTGAGAGTCTCCTTTCCACCTCGTCTTCATCCTTATCCTCTTCTCTTACGCTATCGCGAGTTGCGTCGCTCCTCGCGCGCCTCCACCGTATTAAAGCACTTCGCAACGACAATTTACGATACATTTGCCGGGTTGCACACGCGTGCGACTTCGCGCTTTATCTCCTCACGGAAAATTTCCCGAAGAAGGGTGGTGAATTTTTCCACCCATCGACCATACCTTAAATTCACTATGTTCGCTTAATGTCCTTACTTCTCGCAGAAGTGACATGTACTTCTTTTTTTTATGGATATATGGATGTCATTTACCGCACAAGAAGAATGTTACGCAGTAATTTTGAGAAGTAAATGTAAGTTACGGCGCATTTTATACACGCGCATAGTTCATGTGTAGTTCATTTTTTAATATATATTTCTCAATAATTTTCATACTGTACTATATAATTATCACATGTATAAGTTAAAACATATTTAACTTTTACACTAAAATATTTATTTATGATGTTTCATAAGATATGGTTGGTCCGCGGGCGTTTATAGCTCTGTAACAGCAGACGATAATTGACCGTATCCGTCAAAAAGCGCCTATCAGCGCTCGAATTACAAAGCTTGCTTTCCGGGCGCGCGGCGCCGAGTAGAAACCCACGGAAAGTTGTAACTCGAACAACGAATACGCTCGCGGATTGTTAATTAGGAGGCCCAAGTTTGCGAGGTAATCAGGAATCGCATTTCACCGGTGTACCGATGTGCCGCGCACGAAGTCGATTCATCAGCGGGGTGAACGGTTGTCATGGGGATGCGACCCGCCCCCTTATACCAACCCCCCATGCAAACCTGCGCATTTCTCGAAAACCCGTTTCCCTCGCTCTTCGAATGCACGCGAGAACGCAGTTCCTTCAGATATATGACCGCGAAATTTCCCTTCGCGCCGTTTGCTTTCCTAATTACAGTTTGTGTGTGACTATCTCTCGAGACGAATATTATCCTGTACACTGTTTACGAATAATAAATATGCATATATACGGTAGATATATGTTTGGAAGACACACGGTCAATACGTGATATTGTTATTTTTAAAGTACATAAGGGGAAGGGAGTACAAGTGTATTTTTCTAAAACTATAAAAAAATAATAGTAATTTTAAAGAGAAACACTTAAATGTGTTTGCCGATTAACTTAAATAATGACATCTTTTTATGAAAGATATCAAACTAGAGAACTTTCAATTACGCTAAACAAAAGAGGTGCAACAACATCATAAAAAATGGCTTCGTCATACCGCAACATCTTGAACACTTCTCGAGAAGAGTCTTAAAAGCTTTCCCAAATTTAAGGTCTCGTAATAATCTTTCACAAAAGTCAGCGTCTTTTAGGGGATAGTTATAAGAGGAACGTTTATCGGATACAACGATCTCGTTCGCACGAGGATTTTCCGAGATACTGATCTGTGTGAGTGCTAATCCGCATTTGAGATGAATTAAAATTTGTTAAAATAATTCCTAGTTTTGACAGTTTTACTTTAGATAATCTTTTCGAAAAGCAACGTGTTTGATTTTGTATTACACACATTATGCTAATATAACCAAACCTTTGTACATGTTATTTGAACAATTTCCTTAAGTTTTCTAAAGTTTTTTTTTGTATTTTGCGTGTATTTAATTATTATTTTGCAGCATTATCTAGTCGGCCTTCTCTTTTTTTCTTTCACTTTCATATGGTTTATTGTTAGATAGATTATAAATTAGACTAGATGATCGATCTAATTTATTATCACCTTTAAGAGTAGTCATCCGGTTGGAAAAGCGCCTACATCGATTTTATTCACTAAGTATCTATAATTGTACGACGCGGACAGACACGTGAAATTAATTATTTCCGGCGCCAGGTAAACCTTCGGATTCCTATTTTGGTATTGAATGACAATCCATTTCTTCCTGCGCAAGAAAACCGTGTCGCTAATTCTGTTTTGTCTTTCTTATATATACTGTTTTTATCAATACGATCCCACGATCTCACTATCCCTATAGCAACATACTTCTTGAAAAGATACTTCTGTTTATAATGACTGACTTAGCTTGATTTTCTCAAACAATATATTCTAGTTTTCTTAATATTATACAGATTTTTTTACTTAAGTTTTCAAATGTGAATTGTCTAAAATTATATTGTGTCACTGATGAAAAAAGAGTTTACTAAATTAAATACCTGTAATGCGAAGTATAACTAATAAAAAAAGTACATTCATAAAGACATTCATATAATTATTGAAAATGAAATCGAAATTGAATTATTTGCATAAATCAGGGTGTTTAATATGTATTAAAAAAAATTCAGTGCCGAAAGAATTAATACACTGTAATATATCTTTCACCTGTCGTCACATCATGAATTACATTGTACCTACAGATTATATTGCATCGTTTTCTTTTCTTCGGAGTTATACGGGGCGAGGGCCAACGTTGCTTCTCTCCGTTCGGCTCAATACGCTCGAACCACCGAGATGAGAAGAGACCCCTGCTGTGTGTTGTCGACTACCCGGCTACCTGCCGTCTCTCTTCTCTTGAGGTCCGCCTAAGGCTTCGCATTCATCATCGCGGACCACCTCCGGTGACACACAACCTATCGAGATTAACGCGGCGTCCGGCAGCTTCTTCTTACGCTTTATCGAAATTCCATCCATGACCGCTATTCCATCTCTTCCGCTCCGTTCCCGTTCTTTTTACACTTTAGTGAGATTAATTGCGTCGCGATATCTATCGCACACATTTTAAAAATTTCCATCGCGCGCACTAAAAGACAATAATAACAGATATCTTTTTCACGCGTTTTCTCAAATATAATGTCGAATTGATCACGATCTGACAATTTACTCAGAGTAATAAAAGGTTTGATTCGATTAAATGATAAGGCTGTGAGATGCACATTGGCATCGAATAACAGTGATATTTATCGTAATACTCGTCTCGAAAAAAATTCGACATTAATGTTCGGCGAAAGAAATGACGGTGGTTAATAACATTGTACGACGTGAATTCACTGCGGAACCGGTCGGTCGGCAACGGAAAAGAAACCCTCGCGGAGCGGAGATTGATGCACGACATCGTAGTTAATCCTTTTTCCCCGCCGCGGTATATCGTATATCGCCCGGTGTACTTACATATACGCGTAATCTCTAATATGCATAAACAAGATTGATGGGCCCCACGTGTACGGTAAGATTCTGAACGGAAAACTTCCGTAAGAAGAGAACGTCCTTCGGCCCTGAGGACACACCGCCGATGCCGCCAGGCCGAGGATTATTAATCCTTCTTCCAGGATTTTTCATTGTCGACATCGACCGTTCCATGAACCCAATAATTACGCGCGCTCGATCGGCTCGACCTCGGTGGCGAAAGACGACAAGCGTTATGTCTCTTGCCGCGTCGCCTTTTCTGCATAAATCGCGGAGGGATGTTTCGCATAATGAGAGCGTTCGACAGTGGTCGCGTGATAATGCAGATAATTAGGATTGCCCGAACGAGGCAATGCGTGCGTATCTTAAAAAAAAAAATTCAGGAGTATTTATAAAAGAGCATTTAATGAGGCAGATTTCATGTATTTTTCCACATCTCTAAAGTCGATAAATTATAGCAAATATCGATCCGCATTTTAGTCGCAAACAAGACAGTGCAATTTTATGTTTGATTGACAGAATATACCGGAATATGATATTTAATATAATTATAGTGCCACTTGAATTTATGTGGCGCGTAAAAAAGGATAAAAAAATATTATTTATTTCAAACACAATTTCCACTTTGAATAAGTTTTATGTGTTTTATTATATGGCGTACACGCCACATTCCATAAAGTTCTTATCGCACGTTTCAGCGCACATCTTTTCCTTGATCAAGCTTAACAAATAACGTCTCGAAATTACTCCGCGCCAAAGAAAAAGAATCAAATTTGACGCGCTTGTTGCCGTGCGACAATTCGACTTATCGATTAATCCCGCTGCCGGCCGTCCCAGGAAGATGCACGATTTCCCTCGGTAATAAACGTAATTACAAATTTAACGCATTCGACGCTCCGAGTTGTTGTAGATACGCGCGTGTCCTCGTACATGTACGCAGATGAAGCGCGTCGAATCGCTGAAGAATCGAGAACCTTCGTCGTTCGAAAAAAAAAAAAAATCGTCAGAGAAGGATGAGGATGACGAGATCGGGACAAAGGGCGCGCGACTTAGTTCCGCATGGACCTTTGACGACCACCGTGCGTTGACGTACGTCCCTCATCCTCATCCAGTCTTTTTGTGTATTCGTCCGCCACCACACGGCCTCGTCTCTTTCTCTCTCTCTCTATCTTTCTCTCTACTTCGCGTTTTCCATCTCGCGCTTCCGCCGCGAGCTACACGAGCCCGCCACGGCGATGACGATGATTAATCGTCGCACCTTTGTCTCGCGATAATGAGATTTCGGTTTGCACAACGCATTCACCTGCAGGAGCCACTCTCCTCTTCCTCCCTATCTCAGATTGTTCGACATCCCCACTTCGAACCGATGATGGAACGGCGGTCGGTCTTCATGGAGTCGCGGTCTATTCGCTATTAGGAATATCAAAGAGAGCCTGTGAGAAAGAAGTCCGTGGCCGACAAGAAAACTTGTAAATTACGAGATGCTACGCGAGTGTCATTAGGTACCGATCCTGTCTCACAGGAGCCGGTCGTGTGATCGCGCGGTTGAATTATCGGATCGGAAAAAGTTGTTCACACACGCGCGGTAACCGCACTTCTCATTTATTATGCTGAAATATAAGTATCGCACCCGGGAATGGTTTTTGCCCCGATAGCTAATCCGTACATGCGGAGGAGAAAAAAATCGAGAATCGAAAAGTGTGAAAAAATTCACTCAGATGTTTCTCTCGTTGAAGTAATCGCGCAATTAGCATAATACGTATATAACGTCTGGCTCAAAAAAGTGAAATCATTTTCCTCGAAGGTTTATCGAGAGGCACGTGAAAGGAGCGAAGGCTCTCTAATTGCGTCCGCGCGTATGTTAGTCTGTGCGGAGTCGCTGCTAAGGAAGCGAGCATGTGCATGTATATATATATATATATATACACACACACACATATACATATGTATATATATATACATACATATTGTATATATAGATAAATTTATATACAGATGCTCACATCCCGTACTCGAGACGCGAACGCAAGGAAGCGTGGAACATTTGACTACGGGCTGTCAGAGTGTCAGCCAAGCCCATCCTCTTTCGCAACGTAGGAAATATTGTAATTGTCCGCGCGGAGTTTCCTCCGTGACATACGCCACCCGAACATTACCCGATTCGATTCCCAAGAGGTTCATAAACCTCCCGTGTCCTTGAAAACGAAGACGCGATGTTACATCTGCGTCTTTGAAAATCAAATTTATTTACAATTTTTGATCGTGATATAAATAAGAATCTCGTAGTTTTTCTATTTCACATGTGTCAAAGCTAATGTAGTAACCTTTATATGTATATATATATATATATATATATAGATGTCTTCTTCAATTTGCTTTCTAAAGTAACAAAGTCCCTTTGGAAAAAAAAAACTAAATAAGTGAAAATATAAAATTGTAGATATCTTTAACTTTTTCTCTTGAGCCGTAGTTTTCGCATTCCGCGTGCGCGCTTCCTTCGCTCGTTCCCATAGATTCGGACGAAGCGAAGAGATGAATCACGCGGCGACAAAAAGGAGAAAGAGGAGCGAAAGGATTGAGAAACGCGAGGAACACTGTGCTCCGTTTGTACAGGCATGTCACAAGGGGACCGATTGTTCTCTTCTCTTGTTCCTTTTTCTTTTTCCTAAAATAAGGCGCACGGAGTTAAAAGATTCGTCACCTCGTCGGTCGGCACCTGCAAAGCGATTCCTTCTCGAACGGCAATCGATTGTTCGATAATATCGGACTCATTTGTCAACCACGACGAACCGTTTAAATGTAAATAAAGCAAAGCAGTCACACAGGCTGATCGTCACGCGGCGTCGGAAAGTCTGCAACGGGAAGTCGGACACGATTCTTTGAGCACACGATCTCCATGTGTATATTTCTCAGAATAGAAATTTCTTAATCTGTGTCGTGACTGAGCCATTTGCCAGGTAACTTTGACAACAAGAACTTTAAATGTAACATATATATACGTTTTTATACAGATTTTTATTAATTTCTTTCGATATATCGGATATATTGCTCGCTTCTTCTTGCTTTCCGTTCTCGTCTATACATGAAAAAAAAAAAGCAACGAATTCCTGCAGCGAGTGTCCATTTTTTTTCTTTCCTAAGACGAACAAAGCCGACGAATCAAACAGAGAGAGGAATAATGCGTCAAGATGAATAACGTATTTAAAAGAAAAAAAAAAAAGTAAATTAACACTCTCTCGTGGGGGTATCTTTCTCAAAGTAGCGCCGCCATTGTACTCACCATGCCACGTAGCTACCGTTAATTATGGCACGCCGCCGTTGTGTGCGCCCTGGCGTGGAATCACGGCGCATCACTCTCCGCGTCGATTCAGACGTTCAACTTGATAATCACGCGAGAAAAAAAGAACCCTTCGAGAAACCGACAGATATACGGACAGAAGAAGGAAAAACTTGTTATTCTTTTCACAATAAGATAAAACAAATTGCACTTCTTGTGCGATTCTTTTATTTCATTGTTTCAAAAATGGTGTGAAGCGCAGTCACAATTATCTGATAACAATGCAAACAACATTGAATTAAGTGAATATCATGAAAATAAATTTTAAATTAGAAGAAAAATATATAATGGCACGACTTCTCCTTCTGACTTAAGAGAAATGTCGTACGATCTTTTTAAGAAGATAAACCAACGCAGCGGTAAAATCCGTTTCCCCAAAATAGGAAAAGTTGAAAGCGTGACTCCCCCTTCCGATCTCTGTTGTGTTCATCTGTTCGTTTCCATCGTTCTCCCTTGACCTGTTTCTTCACTCCGATCCGACACGGAGATTCAGGAGAGATTGTTTGGTCGCAGATTTCTACCTGCTAACTGCGACTTTCTTCAACTATACATTCTCATATTACATATAAAGAGTAAACTGAAAACACAAGTAACTTGGCACTACCTATATTTACAACTCCAGCGATTTGTCTGCGGACTACGGAGATTATTTGTGCCTGACTCTCATCTAAGATCATTCTCTCAAGATCCAATAAGGCCCATTCCCACGCCTTCTGTTCGAATGGACGTTCGATACTACCACGTACGGGATCCTTAAACCTTAAACGCTCGACGGCCAATGAAACAAGCAGAAGTGATCTACGTGCGCACGAATACAATTCACGTGTCATTGGTGGGGAAGTAACATCGAAGTCCAAGTGAGGAAGAGATCGAGAGAGAAGGATGAAAAGGCTTGGCAAACGGTGGCGGCTCGATTGATTGCGCCGCAAGAAACTGGCCGGGACCTTGCCTTCCCACCGATATTGCGAAACGGACAGATGGACGCACGGCTATGTGGCACAGGTGCTGCACAGAGAGCAGCGGAGAGGAGAGAGCCTCTTTTCTGATCCTGCAGGAACGCAGGAGGTTCTGCCGTAACCCCGGTGCGAGTAGGCGAGGAAGACTTTTTCAGCGTCCCACATTCCGACCGCGACACTCATCGCGTAGGACTTTGCCTTCCGTCACCACGCTCTTTTTTTCTCAATGTGCAACATCAACCACCATGAACTTCATGTCTTTTCATTTCGGATATTGTTCTGTTAGAAAAGAACAATTGACAACATTCATACAACATTCAAGAATAATTTTTTTATTCTCTCGACGAGAGACTAAATCGCTTAACTGGATTAAAATAAAATACTCTGAAAAAAAAAGAGCATGAAGAAATTTAGAAAACATACAATAATATTTTTTTTTCTCGCTGAAAGAAATGTCGTTAGCTAATGACTCTTTTCAAAGCCACCTTGCATTATTAAAAGAGTTTGCAGAAGCCACTCGACAGGTGCTTTTTCTACCTTGATGCATATTTTCTATATTCCTCCCCTCTTGAAAACTTTTTTCTTTCTCTCTCCTTTTCTCGCATTAGATTAAAAGCATAAGGGTGAATAGAAAATACTGCTTTTGAACTAATGCAAGAAAGGGAGAAAGAATAGATATTCGTGTTTAATAAAAAAACTGAAATAAATCGTAAAACAAAAAAATATACCTATATTTTGCGTACTTGCGAACATACAAAAAAAAAGTGAGAGAACGAAAAAGAAAGCAAAAAAGCGGGAGTGCGAGACGTATATAAAGGTATTCGGGATGGCGAAGAGGCAGCAGAGGCGGCGGCCACATCAAAGCGCCCACCGACTCGCCCGGGCTTTGGCTTGGACTTTCCGCGCGTGTTCCCGCGGGTGCGTGTACGTGCTCGTGAGAGCCCACGCGGATCAAGCGGACACGGCGCTCCGTACCGACTTCAAGAGATGGTGCTTTGATTCCGGTCGAACCGGTGTTGCGCGCTGCACGGCCGGCCATGGACGCACGCGTGTGCGTGCGTGCGTGGCAGCGACTTCTGAATCATGCTCGCGCTCGTCGTCGTCGCAATATACACGGAAGGAATCATGTCCCAGCATCCTTCTGAACACCGTTGAACGACCGTGTAGAGAGAGAGAAAGTAAAAGTAATATGAGAAAGCAGAGTTCTAAATTGTAAACTAACATACTTAGTTTAAGTTATTACGCACGGCGTTAAGAGTAAATATGACTCTTGTAATACGCGCTTTTAAATGAATAATAAATTCAGTAATATCTTGATAGAGATTAGATATATACGACTAGTAAGCATATTGCTCATCGTGACATGTTGTACGGCAGTAAATAGCCACAAATTATCTTTCTTTGCATCAGTCGGAGTTATAGGTCACAAGCAACGACGTAAATCGGTGTTTACAGCAACAAATTAATATATTTATTTACAAGTAGATACCAATTTACTCAAACAGCTGCATTACTTTGGGAGAGCTTCATTTCTTCATTTACGAGGACCTCTCAATTTTCCCTATATTTCTTTACAAATCGTCTGAAATACGCCAACTAAACTGCCAACCGAGTAGGTAATTTGAACACATTAGTATTTTGACTACCCGATTCTATCTGGTTATCACCTGCTATTAGGACCGCAGACCACACAGGATACACTAGGAACCGTACCTAATTTCAATTTCATTTCAATTGAATCGAATATAATCATAACGTTCAACGTGTCAAAAAGGTGAACTGTGTGGTCGTATCTCGCAACAATGGCAATTCGGCGTAATAACTCGTCCGCGCATATGGAAAGACTTTCAAATAGTGCCAATATTCGACGCAATATCTTCGGTAAGCGACAGATATATGTTGTTCGCGCTGCGCAAAATTTTGCGCTTGCGTTTAAAATATTACAAATATTTATTAAAGAGTCTAATGTGAAATTATGCGCTCGCATAAAAGAAAAAGTTTTTAAATTTACAAGCACTTCACACTCGTATTATATAATTTTCTACTAAAACGTCTGCCTCGTTCTGAATTGATCGGGTATAGAAACGCGCTAAAATGCAAATTACACAACACTGTGTGTGTCATAACAATCCACGTATTGTATCCAGTCTGTCTTGAATCACTCCGTGACACTTGTCATTTTTCAACTATCCATAGAAACGATATTATTACAGCACTGTGTCTAACTGTCATTACGACACATCGGATACACCGAACTAGTCCGAGATGATACGAGATGATACAATAAATATGGGAAAAGCTCGAATTTAGATCCTCGATTCGACAAAACTTCGAAACAAATATCGAGAAGAAAATAAGATCCGCAATTACAAATCGATGAAGACGACGCGCTCCTGACCACCGCGGTGGGTTACTCTTGATCGTAAAATAACCAAGGCGCAGAAACCCGACGAAACGTGCAATTGAAGTGTCGAGCCGAGCGTGATTACCGTCATCAGCGAAGTTCAAATACCGGTGTAAACGCTTCGCACTTTCGAGTCGCTGGGATATGCGATTGTACGAGATCGTGAACACGGCTCTACACTTTGATCGGGGGACCTGTATTATGGGTGAATCGCGGCGGCTTCGTGAGCTGGCACGAGAAGAAATTGAAATCGTTTCGAGTGTGCAAAATCGTTCGACCCGATAAAAGTTGGTGTCGGTAGAAGTAGCGTTTCGGTGCAACGCTACGGTTATTTTGTTTCTATTGCGAGATCGTGCACATCGTTTGTGATTATTTATTTCTCAACGAGGCTACGTAGTGCAGTATAAAGTGGTGTAACGGGTCTCGTTTTCACTTTATCTATATTGCGTCTTTAACGCAAGTAATGTCGTATCACATAAATTTGTCTTGTCATTTATTAACTCTTTTTTTTTTAATGTATTTTCGAGTCATAATGTTTTACGGATTATCTTGTAATATAAGTTATAAGAAATACATACAATAATAATGATATTCAATTTAATCGTCATATTATTTACAGGTTGATTATTTTATTAATGTATTTATTAATGTATGTATATATGTATCTATTGTACGATCTAAACTACTTAATCATAATCTTTTACAATATAGCAGAATTAACTTCGGTTGCAAATAACATGGCGAATTTTTTATACAACATATAATACAAAAATTATAATATAACTTAAAACAGAATTTTTATAATACACTTGTATTAAATAACATGTACAATGTCTTCTTTATACATACATATTGAGCAAATAAATCTTATCTTAAATTGCTTTGCGGTTACGCTGCGATGACGTTGGGAGACGCAATTGGCATCACGTGACTGCCAATTTCCTCTTCACGTTTCGTTTTTAGTTGCGACGTGATATCTATATAGTTTGATATGAATATATCTTTTGCAGGTATAACATTTTTACAAAGTACGATATAATTAGAGCTGTTCGGTACGCGTTCTATCGCCATAAATTGCACAATTCTCCGTTTACTTTAACGTACTGATGAACGATAGCGAGTGGAAGCAATAAGATTGTCGTTACTTTGTTACGCAAACGAGTTTTTGATGTGCACAATTGCTTATTTTCAAAATATCACTATTGTTTTCAAAAAACAAAATTAAATTCTTATGCGAGCAAGTTTATCTCGCTTACATTTGCGAAACTGTGAATCTTTATCTATATCTTAAATTAAACAACAATGTGTCAATTGTGTTTTTATTTTATTTATGATAAAATCTGGAACATAATGATACATAATGATAAATTGTAAGATATTTATGTATTTTGTGTGAAATTTTATAAGTTTTTCTTTCTTTCTTTCTCAATAAACGTCTCTTATGAGTTACTTCCGACATACTAGTGATACTAACTACGCCATCTTGTGTTGCATCATGCAGCCTGCAACCGCATTCACGCGACGTGGCGTCCTCTGCACGAATCAGATGGAAATACTACCCTCGTTTTATATCAGGAACATTATTGACCAATATAAATGTAAACCAGCAACTTTTGTATATTATTATTTGTAATATTTAAATTCCGAGATTAATTACCTATTATACTTTCTATTAATGAAGTTTTATTGTAATAAGCTTTATTTATTAGTTACAAGACTACTATTTCTTAACTATAAAATTTATAGAACTTCTTCCGATAGATATATTCAGATTTCTAATTATAATCAGAACCAATATAAGAACTACTTATCTATAATTGAAATTGCGAACGTATTAAAGACACCTTGCACTTCATTAACCATTCTTATTAACGAAACATCCTCCCATCCAAGATGAACTGTCAGGAAAAATAATAGTTCTGGACGATATCAATCACAGATACGTTCGATCGATTCTTTGAACTGCGAGATCCTTTTATCGTCGCGGCGCTTCTCTCCGCAACAATTTAACTCCGTCGAGTGCTTCGATCAATTTGCATGATCTACGATCCTGAACGCGATCGTACTCGACTCTCAATTATTCACCTAAGTCGTTCGCGACGATCCTCCCCCCTCCCTCTCTCCGGGCGTCGTCTTTCTCAAGACGATTCGCACGGGGTACGCAATTAACGTCCGCAAGCTGCTTAATAATATAACGGTCAATTTGCCGCGATTAGTCGGCGTAATGATAGCTCCTCCGGATAATTTATTGTTAATTATTCCTGGCCGCGGCGGCGTGCTCTCGCATACGTATGTATATGTCCGTCAGGCGTCGACAACTAAATTGACAACTAATTGAAATATTGCTCGCGCTCGTAATCAGAGGAAAAATTATCTCGCCGCGCCGCGCTAATGTTAGAGCTTGCTCGAGTACTTAAACTCCCCCTTTCCTCGACGTGTCCGTTTCTATCCTCGTTCAATTCTCAGTGTGTCGTTGCCATCATAGAACAAATAGGTTCTTTTTTTTCGCGGGCGTCTGATATTACACGGCGATTAGATTATTCTGCCGATCGTCCCCCGCTCAGTAATTTGCACCACGAGCGTTAATTGTGACAAAACTCGACATCCCGGTTAATGAAAAAATTGCGGCTCTTTAATCGCGATTCAATTATAGATTCAATCTTTGCGCGATCCGGAATTTACCATTACGGAAGCGCTGGTTAATGAGCTCTAAATAGCCGCTTCAGCAGCTTTGGGCTCTGAGCAACTATTATTCAAATTTTATGTTAGGAGTGAGGTAAAGTAGAGGATAGTGCAAAATTAATGGACAGTTGTAAGATACATTCAACGGAGACAATTTTGCATAACACGCTAGAAAATAAGTTAATTAAATAAACAAGATTTGTTAAGTCAGATACTCTTTTCTGCGGACACTTTTTGCATTTCATATGGCCTGTTACTGTCATGAATTATTTATGGCGTTTCTTAACTTTCTTGTTCTTGCGAAATTTATTTATTTAACAAGCCGCGGCAGTGGTCCGAGATTTTGCCTCGCCCCCGTAAGACGCAACGAAGGAAAAAAAGCGTCTGGAGCTGGCATTACACAAGGTGCGCATAAAGTCCTATGAATTATCGCGTGGCTCGACGCGTTCGGCGAGCGCGGCGAACTTACGTGTTCGGAGAAGCAATGCTCCTGGTATGGCTGCGAGATGGCTAGAACTGCCGATCTAACCTATACTTACCGTCACTGAGAGATAATCTAGCCCTAGCCTAACCCATCGTAATCCGAGAGGCAAAGGGGAAGCCGCAAACACTCGTGTTGAGACTCGCCGGAGCTCGCCTTCCTATTCACCCGGCAAAACGTGTTTTGTCTTCAACTCGATATACCGTCGCTCTTAGAGCTTGGCTTTCGACGGAAACTTTCCGTCCGGTTTTAGCTTGTTCAGCAAAAACACACAGGAACAATGTTATTTCAATCACTTTTTTGACATTCTTGTGTCTTTTAAGAGATTCACAAGGTAAAGGGGAAATTTCTGCAGCGAGAGAAAATAATACAATGATTATTTTTTGAATTAGGATTCTTCATAGTTTTTTTTGCCATTGCAAAATTAAAATTTGCGTTAATATATCTGTAAAAAAGTTTCAAACACTATTTCGATAAATTTAGTTTGACAGAAATTTCGTTGTATTTTTTATCACACAAAATATATCAGACATATTTATTAAATAAGTAGTATTTTATCCATACAACGTGTTAACAACTTGGGTGTTGAACATATAGTTTTTTATCACCATCGCTAATATAGCATGATGATTGGCCATTCAAAGTGCACAGCAATTACTTGCTTGTTCGAAGCAGTCGGGATAACATTCTATCGTGCCAAGACTCATGGACACCCTGTACAACAAACCTGACAATGATCTGGGTCCGTAGGTAGTGTGGTATCCCATGGGTGAAGACGCCTCGGCCAATGGGATTGGAACGTGGGTGGTTGCGATGGTGTGAGTTTTCTCCGTGGGTTTGCGTGGGTTGCGCGCGGCCTGCAGGATGCAGCATCTTTCAAAATGGTGGTTCTTCGGACCCGTGTCTCTCGTGACCGCACTTTGCACCGCATGCACACCATTTCACGAAATCGCAACAATACTTACTCGTAGTACGGGAGTCCCACGCGGAGAACTCCCATACCACATTACCGCATTTTTTTTTTTTTACTTGCGCAACATTTTCCGAGTATTAAGATACTCACGCTAGAAAATGATTTCCACGAAGAAATTTTCTCTCGCGTCGACGTCGCGGATAATCGATCGCTCATAGACACCGCAGAAATGTTCCGATAACAAAAGACAAAAAAAAAATTACAAGCAAGGTATAAAAATGGTAAGATAAGTGATATTGTTTTCTGGGAACACACAACGTTGGCGCATGGTGTGACGACCTTATCGATTACTGGTCGTATGATTAGCGAGTGAAAATTGCAACTACAATATAGGACGCTCGGAACGTTTCTGCTATTGAACGAATTGCACGTGGTTAGTTTATATATGTACGCATATCATGATTACAGAGTGGCCATATTTATTACATTATCGCAGAAAAAGTAGTGAAAATTATCTTAATGATAAAATAAAATATATGATTCATGGCATAAATAAAAACTAATAAAATGATTTTTAAAAAATTTATTAATTATCTATACATGTAAAATTACAAACCTATTTGTAATTGTAGCTATAGTAAATAATTACTATAAATTTTTCTTGACGTATCAATAATGAGTATAATCAAGATACATTTTTTACATATTTACTTACACTTTATGTTATATATTGCATAAAATACACACATAAAAAATTGATTAATAGTAAGAATTTATCATTCTTTTTTATGAAAGTGTCACAAAATATCCAAGTTTGTGCAAAATAATCGGTCACGTCGATAAACAATGAAGAATGCGCTACGCGATAGCGCTATGACATAGCGCTATGACAAAGCGGACGACAAAAATTTTGAAGAAGGGCATCTATAGGAGCTTGGCAATTAAACGAGATCATCCGTGACTAGCGTTCCTGCGTGACCACCCCGCAGCAAAATATTTTGCTCAGTCTCGGAACAGGTTTCTGAGAATTTTTCTTGAATTTTAATTGCGGCTTACACGTATCGTAGGTAGGCACGGGGGGATAGGGGCTTGTATAAATATGCTCGAACTATCGAGTGCGATCGTGATGTAATACGTACGCCTGTGTAATGGGCGTGTCGAGATTAAACCGGACCTTCGGCGCCATTCCGGGTTCGCGCACTAAAAAATCATTTTTTTTCCTTGCACTGACGTACGTATCTCTACTATTTTCTCGTAACACGCGAGAACATTGCAAAATACGCAAAACCGCGCACAGATAAGCGGACATAAACTTGCGCTTATCCTGTATATGACAGTTAGATTACATGTATAAAAAATGCAGTTTATGTATACATATCAAAGAAACTAATATATAAAACTGTTCATTTGTTCGTGAAAATAATTAATCGTCACAAAACTTTTTGTGTTTTTTTTTATAAACTTGCAATTCATATTATTATTTATTACTTATCACTTAATCTTTCCGCGATCGTAATATGATTAATAGCTATCTATTAAATTTATTCATATCTGTTATTAATAAATGCTCTAAGTGCACTGATGTTTCTAAAGTGCATTATATTGCGCAATTAATAGTCATAATTCATGTGTAATATGTTCAAGTTTTCTTTATTCCATTCATGTGGTAATCTCGTTTGATCAATAGCCGGACATTTATTATCACAGTGAAATTTGCATATTATCCGATTAATTATGCAACCATCAAAAGAGAGATTCTTCGAAGATGATCTTCTGACAGTGGCCATTTGTAGTCAAGACTTGTATACATATGTACATCCTTCTTCTCTCCTCTCTTCATTACGGAGCAAAGCATCTGTAAGTAAGCAAAATTAATCGAAATTGATTTATGATTCGACTCGAACCTTGATAATTTGGTGCAATAATTTCAGCGAGTAACAAAATCAATTAAGCCAATGTCAAATTACATTTGCTCGGTGTGTTTTTTTAAATGTAATTTTTATTTGCAAGTATTTTTTGTTTAATTATTTCTTCTACGTTTGTTGCTTTACATGGAATTCCAATAATATGGCGCGATAAGCCGCTACACATTTCTGACGCTGCTTGCCAACAAAAAAGGCAACTTTGCATGATCACTGATAAAAATACACAACTGTGGCTTCCTTCGCGCTCACTGATTACAATCGACCGAGCTAGTCGTGACTAGCAGCACTATCATTCAGGCTTCCCGCGGAAGTTAACTAATATCACGACATTTTCGAGCAAGGTTTCACTCGATACCGTCGAAGTTGTTGCAGGTTTGCAATTTGTGCTCCAAATTCAAATTTAACAAAACTCTCCTGAAGTATGCATGTCACTATGTTATTATACTATTATGTTAATATTCATTACATTGTTTGTCATTTATCGTATGTATCTGAGACTACATGTTGTCGAAAATTTACATTACAACTCTGATTTTAACATATTTGTCTGCACATTTTAAAATAAATATATATAATTACTTCATAAAGGTACACTTTATTTTGTATTTGCAAGTTTTTTTTTTTATAAATTCTATCGCTTTCGCAAAAAATTCGCGTAAATTTACAAACATACACACTGTTGTTCTAGATATGAATATTTGTTAAATTATTGTTTTACATCGCACACAATAAATATTCACCTTTCGTAATATTGTGGCATGTCACGTCGGCTTCGTTTTGAATGCAGCCGCGAAACAAATAAAATTCTACAACGTTGTTCTTTCATGTGTTACCGCGATTAGAAGAAGTGAGGTATAAGTCGTGACTACTGGCACTATCGCTGAAACAACCTGTAGATGACTGCCAATACCTCCAAGATTCTCAGGCAAGGTCTTCGCCATGTCGGTTCCTTGGAAACAATTACCGCCTCGTGGGTTATAATAACGAACCGTTCCTTTAGAATCGTACGTACATATATGTATGTGTACGTGTTCGCAAACGCACATGTCTGCGATCGCATAGATGAGCTGCGCTTTTATCACAAGCGCGAGGATCAAATGCGTACTGCGAAGACGGATGGCCTCGTAAATCTATTGGGAGCGCGCATTCGCAGTCTACTTTCTTCTTTTCTAACACGACGAGGTCTCCCAGGACCCATTTGTCTCGGGATTTATCGCCTAACGCCAAAATTCGCCTATGGCGAACTAGGAAAGGCATCATTATTACTCCGGCTTTCTCAGTAGCTATCAAATCGAAAACGACATAAAAAGATTTGATTTTTATTTCACAAGAGAAGAAACTATTTATGTTTGATGTGTTGATAAACAAACGCAACACGCACGTGAGAAAAAGTTTTGATCTTGAATTGTATATACGTATCAATATCTTGGAATTGCGAATTTTTAGCACTAATTACACAGTGACATTCGCTAGGAGACGAGAACAATAGACAATTATCTTGAAGCTAAATAACAATAGCGTCACTTTCGTTCTGTCAATAATCATCGAGAGTTGCTCGCAGTTTGCGCAATATCAAGAAGGATTACGATTGCAAAAGTTCGTGACATTATCAAACGAAAGCATAACACTGTATCGGTCTCACTAAACATAGGGGTAGTAAAACAATAATAAGCGACTAATTAGCGTAAAACGCTAAAGAATCATTTGGTATTCAACGTCAATTCACCGTGTACTGTAAGCTGTAACTCATGTCATGTGATGTTATTTAATACTGTGTGTCGTGTGCGTTTTTTCTTCTTAATAATTATGGGACAAAAATATCGCACAGACCGTTTCGAATGCACAACGACATTTAGCAACGACCCTTTTTTTTCGTAACAATTTCAGTGCGACCACACGAATGTATAAGTTGCCTCGTGTCAATTTTAAGTTTTTGTAATGAATGCCTCACTAAACAGATTGTTGTCTGGTGTAACAATATATTATTGGATGTATCATTGGAGCGTAATAGAGTGCAGACCTGCTGTCAAAAATAACGAACGCGCTCCCATGTTTTTTTGTCGAAAATGACGAAATTGATAGAATTGCGTTCCCGTGATGACCTACCTGTCATATGTCATATGTGTGTAAAGCGTGCACGACATCGCATGCTGGCGACAATTTTCGGAAAACGCCATGATAGTTCCCCTCTTCGTCGGTTTTTTACGCCATCCTGAAAGATAATCATGCAAATGTTCATCAACGCTGCATCTGACGAAGTTATTGTAAATAAAAAATAGTAATGCTGAAATCATTAGTAAACCTTGTATATTTCTGTTCAAATATATTTATGAAATGTAATTGAATTTATATTATATTAATTCTGGAAACTAAGAATTGAAGTATATTGAGATTTGTGCGCTTAACTAATTTACGTTTTAGTAACTAACAGTTTTTCTGAGCTGAAAAATAGCTTTGACATATTTTACAGTAAAAAATCGTCGCTTTCTTCTCATTTAATTTTTCTCGTTACTCTTTTTTTTTTTCTATGATACACTCACGGGACCCAGACATTCCTGTCCGTCGCGTTTCGACCCCCATATTTTCGCGAACACGCACTCCCTGCAAGAGAATCCGATGCTGTCGACGGTGGAGAGATATAAATCCTCTCTCTCGCTTCTCGGTTCGCTTTCTCAAGCTGACACTCGCGAATTAACAGATCGCACAGTGGCAATTAAACCCCCCGAAAGGGGTCCGAATACTCCACGCCACGACGTGGTTCCCATGGTTGCGTTATAGTGTGTCCGCGTCCGGGAAGAAACGGCGGGGCGATAATAAAAGAAGACAAGAGCGAGATGCGCGCCCGCAAGGGGGATGAGACACAAGTGTACTGTCGACAACCCCGGCGTGTGATGCACACGAGGAGGATCCTCTGGTTGCGGGGTCGTGAGACCGTCGGAAAAAAAGAAGAGGAAGCCGAGGAGAGGAAGAAACAACGACGGACCGGACGAGGATGCTGCGTCGGTGCGCAGAGGGCAATATTTACGAGAGGGGTTGGGTTCTGCGAGTTTCAGCCACGGAACGTAATTGCACCGGCCGGGATACCCTGATTTATTGGGTTATTACCGATCTCGGCACAAGAAGAGCTCGGCGAACGTGTGGTGTATGGGCTTTCTCGCCCGCGCTCCAGTCCTTCGAGATCTCGCAAAATGGCGGAGATGAATATCGCTTCCTACGCGTTTTCTATGAATACAAAACTTGACTTAAAAAATTTTGCTTGAAAATTCACAAACATCTTAAACGCAAGACAATTTAAAATATACGACGTCGATTATATATTGTACAAAATTTAATGTTACCATATTACAAAGATTAAAACAATGAAAATTCAAGATACCTTATCAGTTAGAATCGTATCGAAAAGGTTTCTGACTGACATGTTGCTTACATCTCTATAATTCGTAGCGCAGTTAAACGGTCAAAATTGCAGAGTTATTAAATCTCATTGTGACATTTATTGCCATCAAATAATACCATATCATTTAACTGCCAGTGTAATGTTCTGCACTTTACGCAGTCCACGTGCTATGTATCGTCAATATTTAATTATCCACTCTTTATTATCAATTATCAAATACAAATCAAACAAAGCGATAATGAAGCTATAAGTCGCCGTTATTCATATTTTCTTTTCTTGATTTTGTTCATTATTTCTTTGCATTACGTCAAACGTATGAAAAATCGCTTTTTTCTGCGCTTCTTTCTCAGCGTTTCACACATGCAGCATTTCTCGAAGACACGCGTAGACGCATAAAAAATGAGATGGAACGCTATTGCTGCTTGACCTCAAATATCTCGGATTGCGACGCGTTACATGCCTTCGCTTTTACGCGTGGCAAATAAAACTAAAAGCCAGTCGACATCGAAATTATACGTATAGATGGCATTGATGTATGGCCGAGCGGGTTTTGATAGACCCGACGGCCCTCGCGGCCGAGTTATAATCGCGCTGCATCGTATCGTTTTCTCGCCGAGCCGGAATCCTCCATTTTGAACCTTTAATGTCTGGTATTCTTGGCCGCAAGAGGAATCAGAGAGATCATTGGATTTCAGCTCCTCCTCAAATTACAATTATTAGTTTTCCTCGCTGTATCGCGTTAGGTGTTTTTTAATTACACGGTTTTAAACAATAAATTTATTTAGGTATTATATGACGTGTGCTGTAGCTTTTTAAAAGATTGATGTACGTACTGGAATTTTTGCATTCATTAATTCATTAGCTTAAGAATTGCACACATAATTGCGAGCAAATTGTGTAGCAGATGATAAACAATGTTTACCTTTATCTCTACCACATATCTGTATTTGAATCTTTATCACAATCCGCAACGTATGAAAAATACGAAGTAAAATACGAACGTCACGTTTTGCGTGTCAGAACACGATAAATATTTGATTAAACAGTGCAAGTTGATTAGCTTCTCGGTATTATTGTCAATAATACTGAAACTACGTTTGAAGTAATAATTTTCATAAATAATCGTTTAATCACCAAAAACATCTCTGTGCGCTCTACATATATAAGCAAAACATTATTTCCGACTTATATTTGTATAGTTTTATCTGACGTGAATTTTGGATCTCTTGAGTGTACGGTTGCATTTTTACTCGCGCGCGTGTAAATTAGAACATTCTTATCCTTCGCGTGATTGAGGAACAATTGTCGGGGCGAGGTTTTGATTTGTGAATTCCAAAACAAAGTTGCTTTTTAGCGGCGTGCCTAGCACGGCCACATGTCGGGAACGGGTAGGAACACACCATACCAACCTCGGCCTCGGGATATAAATCTTTCGCCGACAGATGCGCCGCCCTCGACGTTCTGCATCGACCAACCAACCGACCAGAATTTCTAAGGGTAACGCCCTGAAAAACCAGACTTGCTTGGGATGCCCATTGCATTTGCATGTCATTTCAACTATACCTCGCGAGCAAATCTAAGGGCGAGAAACGCAACAAAACTGTTCGAGGCACAACCCTTTTACTTACTTTTTCTTAAACAAATTTTCATTATTTTCTATATTATATTCACTATAACAATTTAGTATTTAAGTAGGAATCTTCTGTATATAAACTTGACACATTGTTATAATTAAATTGCCTTTAATTTTTACAAACAAAAGAACGAATGTGAACACGAGCAACACTGTTCTTACGAGAAAAGCAACAGTTGTGAACAATTTGACAGACAATTTTGCGACGCATAAGTTCCACAAACTAAATGGGGATTAATGAAATGATCTTGAGAGATGGTTAACTCGAGGAACGACGCGTCGCGTGATTCGTCAATTCCCCACGGTTTTCAACCTTCGTTATATATGTACACGTAAACATCTACTTGCATTCGTGACGAGTCGCATCGTCCTCGACGCGTACGCAATGATAGATCGCTCTAACATCGTGTATACCTTCGATTTACACGCACAATAACATGTACGAGTTTTCTTTTCTCAAATACATTCAGACGCTGCTGGTCTGACACGCGATCATCGAAAGATGGCGAGAACGCTTTTGAACGCTTCGCTGCTTCAAAAGTGAAAAAACTACTCAACTATTCAAGTTAAGAAACTCCGAGTGAGTACATAAATATAATTAATCGGTTAATTTAACACGTTCCACGAAAACCAGAAGTCGGCGCATACTAGAAAATATCGTTATAAACGATTCCTTCTTTTCGCACCAATAGCGCGGAAATCTCGTTCTATCTTCGCCACTCTTAACCCTGCCATTGTACGACGAGGCAGAGATCGATGAATATTCACGAGGAGAACGAGCTCGATCGCTCTTCCTCGCGACGGCCCTGACTTATGTCTACTGTCGGATTTTTCATTATGCCGTCGTGCTTGCCTGAGATTTAATACGGACGTGAGGCTTCCTGGGGGCCCGCACCATCATAATTCTCTTTCTTCGGCTCCGACATGTACTTCTTACTGATATTACCGCACTGATTTTAGAGGTCTTCTACAGTGTACTTCTTAACAACATATGTATCTCAACCCTGTAATTCTCAAATGACTATCACAGAGAAATTTGCAAAAGAGCAAGAATAAATATTATATAATGTATTGTATAATAATTATCGCATATATTTAATATTATTATAGTGTTTTGAATGAATATAAAATTCGGATTTGTCATAAAATAAAATAACTAATGTTTGTTCACAATTGTTTCGCTTTTATTATTGAACAAATAATATATTATGTATTAATATTTAAACATTTAATTAAATTTGTATTATACGTAAAATTTCTTTTAGTTAGTTAATTATTAATAAAATAAGAATGTATCAACTCACATATATATCGACACGAGAAAATCAATTACGTTTCGAGCATTGCCAGAAGTTTCGCTCGCGACCGCTTCGCAAAACGTTTTGCGAAATTTTCGTGCGGCTCGCGATTGTTTGGCAAAGGCTTAAGATCCAGAGTCGGACCCTGGAGGTCGTGCATCACCAGAGTCTGGCAGGATAATAGCTCCCTCTTTCGAGGAGTCTTATTGTCGGACCATGCGCCAAGTGATTGATAGGCACCGAACCATAGAGCGGAGCGCCACGATATTTCGAAAGCTGCATGCGCGGTAGAAAACCGAACACTCGTGATGCGAGAAACGCCTGCACGCGGAAACTCGCGTGAGAATCTGAGTGTGTTCCGGCCAAGTCCGCCCGCGGACTTGGATGCACTCTTCCTGGATCACGGTCATGAACTTCCAACGATCAAGGCCGCTGGTTCCGTTGGCAGAAAAACAAGTCGATAGTCTTCGTTTGCAAAAATGTAAATCTTACAATAAACACTATCTTATTATGAAGGAAAGTCTTATTTTTTAATCCAACGGCCACAGATAACAGCGCTAAGACTGTCATTAAAACAATGCAACACGATGCATAGTGAAAATAACTCATTCAGCAATAATTAAACACATGAAACTTGTTAGGCTTTTGACTAATTAGCTGATTTCTTCAAAGAATATTTATGAAATATAGCGATCGATGCAATTAGCGATACGCACTGGAAACTTTGACTATTGAAAATATCCTTGTATTAAAGTCAATGTCTTTCATTTTGAATGCTCTAGAAATCTCACTAATTTACATTTGGCAATATCAAGTAGTTAAAGAAGTGTTCTTGTTTAAATATAGGTATAGGCGAGCAGACTTGGGTCTAATTTGCAAGATATAAGAAGCGAATCGTTGTGTATTTCAGTTTTACGTGCGAATAAAAATTTTAAAACGTGCAAAACTCTCAGATTCTTGCACGGACTTAAACTTTTCAAATTACGCAAATGCATTGTTCCGCGCCGGGTATAAGATCCATTTAGTTACAGTTGTCATAGTTGCCCTTAAATCCACCTTTCGTGGATATAGGAACCTCTCCCAAAGTGATTTTCCACAACGGAACTAAAGCCGTAATAAGGAAGGGTGTGCTGAAGAAGGTAGCAATTTGACCGGCCGGCGAAGTTCGTTGCACCTTGCTATACGTCGATGAATTCTCTTTCTTTTTTTTTTAACGAGCGCGCCGCTCGAGTTTTGGCAACGTAAAGGAACAGGCATAATGTCAATGCCGTCCACATGGTTGACATGGTGGTAGGCGGTTCACCGCGACGCTCATTATCCCCGAAAGAATATTGGTTTCGGAGGACACACACGCGTACAGACACACACGCATATATATATAATGTCGGGACCCGATGGTCATCTGCCGCGGTCTGTTCTGTGTATCAAGTGAAACCACCGCAGCAGACCGCGCGCGACTCGATCTCTCGCTTTCGCATATCATTATGAAAATTGTGCTCGAAAGGTGTAAGCCGCGAAGTTGCGCCGACTGCGCTCTCCTCCATGCGTGTTTGTAACGTACGTAATTCCTGATTGAAGGGATCGTCCGCGGGGAAATAGCAGGCTCGACCGTAGCCGACACATGGTTCACGCCCGAACGCGGAACGAACAAAAGCTGGAATACCTTTAACACTTTAACTCTCCTAGCCTCTCGCGTGTAATCGCCGGCGTAAACAGACCGTACGCTTCAAGATGAGTAACAATGTTCGCCGCCGCTGCGCATTATGTTGATCTTGGGGTTCGGTCGGTGCTCTATGTACTATGTCGTGGGATCAGCGCGACAAAACTAGGAAACACGAAACGGTTGTAAAACAGAATGAGAAACAAGTTAGCGTTTTGACAAAAAGTCGCTTCAAAAATCTTGTGGCAGCCTCGAACCGAGGCTTTGCAAAGCTTAATTTTTAAAATAAATTACAATAAAAACAGTTATTTTCGAAGTATAACTTTTATGAGGGGTTTTTTTCAACAGCAACATTGTCATTTTAAATCAAATAATTTTCTATTCTATTTCCTCATAAACGTTTTTCAAGCAGCAGAACAAACGCAGAATGATCCGACGGAAGACTGAGAGCGTGCGCAATGCGAACATCTCGAACGATGTTAACCATGGAGCCGGCAACTTTCGACGGATGAAAACTCTCTCCCTTCGAATAAAAAGTATCTCGATGTACATTGTCTCGAGCAGAACTCTCGTCGTGTACCTCTTGCAAGTCTGATGTATGCAAGCACGGCGAGAAATCTGGTTTAGATGCAAACCCTTCTGGCATGCGAGCACGTATCCGAGCGTGTCTACCGAGTCGGTTCGGCATTAGTTCTGCGGACGTTGGCATGCGTATCGGTCTTTGTGAATGTATGCGCCTGGGCTATGAGCTACCGCTACCGGAAACCATTCTTCCAACGGCCACCCTCTTGGTACCCTTTCCGGTGTAGAGACTGTAAATTTACCATGGCACGCCAACCGTCTCGGGGAACTCGCCCAGAAGTCCTCTAAAGTGCCCTGTTTTCATGAGTCCCGGCCCTACCCTTCCATGATTGAGCGGCTTAGATCACCTAGACCGATCGACGAAAGCTTACGAGATACCGCGTGGCGAGTTACACCCTCCTTAAGGCGGCTAGGAAGTTTCTGTCGGAACGTGGTAAGCTATACGGTGATTAGTTGACCGAAATGGCCGCTGCAATTACAAATATGTTATTTGATTTCCTTTTTGCTTGGATTTCTTTTCGCATAGACTAATCAGTAGTATCAACCTTCCACTGGTTATCTCAATTGAGCACATATAAAAGTTTTATCAAATGGTTCACAAAATTATGTGATAAAATTTAAAATTGACCCACACAAGTAGTGATAATAAAACTAGCAGTGAATTGTTATTATCGTAATTACTTTGATATTCTGATTTCTTCAAGTTTGAGAAAGAGTATCTTTGTCTTCGCGCAGCGAATAAACGAATCTATGTGAATATTAATTACCGGCATAGTAATTACGAATATTCATGAGAAAATAACGGTACAAAAAAAAAAAAATGCGCGATAAACAATCTTCCATCAACGGCCGTGCCATCATAACGGTTTACGTAGAGAATGCTTTCTTTCACTTTATCTCTTCTCTATCTCATTCTCCGACGTCGTTGAGGCGAGACCTCGTGCAGGCTGCGATGAGGTTTTCCCGATGTAAACATCATGTTTAGAAACTAAAAAGGAGCACACAACCACAGAAATGCATTTATTACAGTTGCTCGCTTCCATCTCCGGTGTTCGTCATCGTTTACTTGTCTCTTTTTTTTGTTGGTCTCCATTGCTTTCGACAATTTCACGGAATATTTGATCGTATTATACGGTTCCGTTAGGATATTGTAATAAATTTTCAATCGACAGGCAATTTCTGCGCTTGTCTTCGTCTATTAAGCAGCGTCTCGACGCGAACATTGCAGTCCGATTTGTCTTTCTATATTCATGACTCTCTTTGCCGTCAAAAGATTTCGTCATCGATACGCTTCGTTAGACGCATCAAAGACGCTGTATTCCCGGCAGATCTGTAACGGTTTTCACCTGGCAGCCGTAATCGCCCATTCGACCTTCCTCCGCTCGTCCTTCCCTCACGATTACACCGGAGGCATTCGATGTGCGGTTGTCAGAATAACTCTGCATCAGCTCTTCGCGGTGAATCGGTCGCATGCCTTGCGGTTAAGAAGTCCGTGGCGGATTCGAATTGTTGTTGATATCGATTCGAGTTTGATACCAGACGCCATCGCAATAGATTGCTCGTATATGCATTTCAATTTAGTGCATGTTTTTTATCGGCGCGTTTTCTTGGCTATCAGAGACTTTGTATTAAATATTAATGGCTAAGTACAGAGAGAGAGAGAAAAAGATTCGTTGAAGAACCTTTGTTTCGTTCCAAATATTCTTAAAGATACATACTTCTGGCACGACTTTGTTATCAAGCACTTTTTAGTTTTACTGCAAAAAAAACATTTTTTTATTAAAAAAATCTAAACCTTCTTTTTGAGATCTTAATTCAGACGATTCAAAATCACAAAATCATACACCTTTGTATTTTTTGTGATAGTTGCCGCCAGGCATGCGACCAATCGTGCAGCCTTTGCGGTCGCAAGAAAAGGTATGCTGACCAGAGACCGCGCCAAAACGGTGAAATCGATCCGTGTCTGACGGCAGACGCCACATAATGGATCGCCGCAGTGTGCTCCACAGTCTCTCTCTCTCTCTCTCTCTCTGAATCTCCTTCTCCTCTTCCTTCCGTGCTTCGTACCTCCGAGGCTTGTGCAGACGTTTGGGTCGCGATGCCTCGCGGTGGCTCTCGCGCGAGCTCTGGCCCCCGAGGGGACCCAAAAACCTAACTTCAAAACGCACGCGGATAATTGGGGATAATGCTGGGGTTGCCGAGGCCCCGTAATTGCACGAGACCAGGCCCTTTCGAGGTCTCGCTCCCCACGGTCTTTTCCTCGCTCCACTCGATTCGCCTGGACCTCGTGCTAGCTGTCTGTTCGTCCGTTCGTCCGTCTGTTCGTCCATTCGTTCGTCCTGGTAACGTCCGTCTGTCGACCGCTTTCGCAGAACCCGATAGTACCTAATTCGCGTTGGTTTGTTTCGTGCTGCCGTGTTATTACGCAGCTCGGAACTCGCGTAGTAGGTCAGCGCCGAGTCTCGGCGATTCTCGCAGTGGAACGTTGCCACTGCTGCTTCTGACTCCGAAAACCAACGGCTTTCGAGATGCTGTTCTCGAAAATGATTCCATGTGCGCTGTTACACCATTGAAACACAGTTCGCTTCGGTTCAAATGATATAAGTCCGATTTCTACAATTTAGATCTGAATATACACATACATTTCTCTCGAAAGCGAATGTGGTACGGTGAAAGTAGCGTGAAACTGTTAGATAACTAATAATGAGCAAATTGTTATAAATTATATATATTGAAAGTGATATTGTAAAGAACGTGTCGAATCACACTGACGATTTGCATAGATAGTAGGTGAACGTACAAGACGTAATAACGCACACAGATGCGCGATAACCGTATAATACTTCGCGATATAATACTACATAACTAACTTTCAACATAAAAGTTGCACGAGTGTAATTTCTTCATCAATATATATAAAGCCATGCATTTAATTTGCTATAATATTTATGATAACATAACTACATGTAATTGAATTACATAGGAAAATATGACAAGAAAGAAAATCATAAATAACAACAATGCAAACCGATCACCAAACCTTTGACACGTGACAGGGATTATTATTGTTTGTTTGTGTGTTAATTTGTATGCGAACGATTTATTTTTTTTTTTTTTGTACGACTACTGTATTTATTCACAAGAATCCGATAAAAGTAATTAGTAGATTCTGATTGTTAATGTGCAAGTTTTTCTTAGCTCACGCGTGAAAACAGACTGTTACTATTAAATGCATATTCAATGGCGTAATGAATCTACATAATAAACATCGAATGATTACCTGCTTTAAGAGCAATGATTATTTAATCGTTAATGACGTTCAATCACGCTTCTTGCAGATGCAGTTTTATCTGAATCTAAGCGCATTATTTTCTCCTTCTCACGGGTGGGAGTCAGCAATGTGGGTAAAAATAATCAACATAATGACAGACAAATCTCATCATCGTGTAGAAGAATCGTGAGTAACGCACCCTTTCAGAGATGCGCGCAGGCAACGACCTTTAAATTACGTTGTCTCTATCTCTCTCGGATCGAGTTTAATACAAATTATTCAATCTGCTAACGAGACAAGGGTAAACATTTCGTTCTCTTCTGCTTTCATGTGAATGGAAGGTGACGCGTTTACGCGAGTTCTCACCCGATAACGAGTTTTTACACGCCCACAAACTAGCCGGAAATGTATCTTTAATCCATATAAATTATGTACTTAATTGAGTACGTGATTGTGATTTTGAGCACAAAATTGCATTATTTTGTTTATTATTACACAGTTAGATTAAGAACTTCACGTAAAGAGATTTGCTGCTAAATATTTATCGTTTACGTGATTATTTAAGCTTTGGAAATCTCTCAACGGAAACAGACCAATCGACTCTTTGATACAGGAACACGTCGCACGATCGTTTATTATTCATGTGAGTAAGTCGCGATTTTTGAAGCATTAGAAATTCATGTAGACGGAACAGCTGTATATTCACCTGGCCTATACCTCTAGCCTCAATCATTGATCGCGTGTCTGAAAACACGTTGTATACATTGGATGGCAATGTACAAAAATTCTTCCTAGTGAAATCTAATTGCTAGATATCGGTTAATATGTTTGCGTGATGCGCGAGCGCGAACAAAATATGATTTATTAAAATTCGCAAAGCAAACTAAGCTCTAAGATTTTTGCCGATTCTCTTTTTATTGAAAAAAATTTTAAATCTCTTTTTGTTAAAAGAGTGAAAAAAAAAAGAATATCAGAACTGAAGTCCATACATCAGTTTCGTCCAAGTTCCAAAGTAGACAACGTTATACGCAAATTAGCGGACGATCAATTAGCTCCAACTTCCGGCGCGTTTGACCAAACAAATGACAGAATCCCTAGAGCGCGGCTCATAAAAGTTTTGGTAATTAGAGGCTGCGGAAGGTACAGGGCGGGGTCAGGATCAAGTCTCGTTTCTTCGCTCGTATCTGATTCATTACGCACACGTCACTGCGAAGGGATCATTTGTAAAAAGCGTGCAAGCAAGTTTGAATTTCACCGTAGGCGACAAAACCTGCGTTCAGGATCTGCATATAAATTGGATTTCCTCCGAAATGTAAACAGAGACGTAAGAACGAATTTCGCAGGATTTCAAAGTTTTTCTCGTGAAACTCCATCGTTTCTCGGCTTTCTCGGAATTTTGTAGCTCGCGTGAAGCGCATGTTCCGGGACACCGCTTCGTTTCTTTCCAAGATGTTACCCAGATAAATCGAACGATGTAGCTGTTACGCGCGAGATCGTGCCTTTTATCGCGAACAATGGACAGGGAATTTAATACTTCGTTATCATTTATAATTATTGTATTCCACCGATGTTTAGCAATTCTATATCTTCGTGGGTATATCTTAAAATTGCCGCATTTGAATAGATAATTATGAACGGAAAAATGCTTCCTTCGCGCTGAACCGCGATCGCGCGTTAAATGAAGCAGGTTAGTCGATTCATAATTCATTGTATATTATAATAAATTTATAAATCGACGAGAGAACAAGAGAGAGAAAGAAACTCGCGCATAACAAAGCCTAGCAGCCACTTTATCATTAAACATTTTAACATATTCCATGACTAAACACCTGGAATCAATGTAAGAAACGGACATGCGAGGAAGAACTTTAATTTTGAGATCCGCTGGGAGGAAGTACTGCGATTACTTTGTAATTCGAGCTAATAGTCACGAATTACATATCAATGGCTATATATTATCGCGCGCACGTCTCCACGCGCCGCGAGATACGCGGGAAAGATTCAATAGAAAATTTCCGAAGCCATAAATTTGGGAATAAGTGATGAAGAAGCGCGTTTCAATTCTTTACTCTCGGCAGCGATTCTAGTTCCACGTAAAGATTTTCGGTCATCGGAATTACACACGCGATATTTCGACAATTCCGATTGGCAGTTGGCCGTAATGTCTGATCGACGGCGCCAGAATCCGAGGAACTCGGTCGCGTTCTCCGTCGCTGTGAGACACATCGGCACATTCGGGCTATCATTAGCCGCATCTGCCGCGCGGCTGTGAGATACAAAAAAAAGACAGTAATTACCACCTTAAACGACGTATATTCCTTCATTCTTACGTCTCAGTCTTTTGTTTCCGTAACCGCGGGTTCAGCGTATCATCGTTAAAGTTATCCTTCGCTGCTGGCTCGGGTCGAAGGTACCTATTTGCAGCCCGAGGCTTTAGGCGTGTTTCAATCATTTTTACTATTTCGGGCGCGGATATATCCTGTCCCGTTTTCGAGGAAACCAGGATACGAGAAGATGTCGCGCATCTTTCGTCCTTGTCCCATTAAATCTTGGACGATATAATCTGGCTGGTTCTAGACCCGAATTTATTTTTTTGCGACTATTTTTTGTGACAGCGAGATATGGCACAGCGTTTCGTTCTAATGTTCTCAACAAGTTTTTTAGACGAATTTTAAACCAACTTTTATTAAACTTATTCTTAGTATTATTTTTTTTCATTAGTGTCCATCTTAGTGTCACTTCGGTCAGATTCAGTTCGCGCAAAATTACCTAAATTTGATTGTGAAGACCGATGAGTGGTAGCAGGTGCTAACATTCTTGCCGTCGGAAAGACAAACGAGCGTTGCGACGGGCGGCGCGCATGTTTCGCGGAAGAAATCGCCGGCGGTTATCTTGCGCGGCGAGATCAATCGGCAGAGAACTTCTTAAAATCAATCAAGGACATCCGAGTAATCGAGATCGCGATTAAGCGTCCTTGTGGTAGTTCAAGGCTGAAGTGTCTCGGACGCAAGATGAAATCGGGAGGTGGATCAGCTCGCCCACGGCTCCGTCAAAACCCATGAACGGGTTTCGGTACATTGATCGAGAACGGGAGTCCGTTCGATAACTAGGAGGATCTTATCTCGGGGGCTCCCAGTTTCGACGGTCGTCGTATCTCGAGCTCTTAAAGGATGTACCCTCGAGGAACGACGGTGCTTTGAGGGCGCCGCATCGCGCCAACCACGCCTCTTCCACCGTTATTTACCTCCGTCCTCTTCGCCCTTGCGGTTTTATTGCCTTTTTCTCCCCCTTTTTCGATGTTGGTCCACCAAGCCCGGGAGCGATAGATACTCTCGGCATCAATAATGAGCGCGACTAGTCCGCCAATCTCGTCGACTTTACAAAAAATTGCAACGCGTACTGAAGATCTTTCCGTGCTCAGAAAACGCGATTTTTGTAGAAAACTGTGTGTCATAGTCGAACAATGACAAAATTACAAACATAATTGTACAATATTATTACAATAAATCAGTTTTCTAAATAATAATAATATTAATAATAATATTTTTTATATGAAGTTAAACGTATTATATACTTTATTTTAGCTAGATTGATTTTAAAATAAAAACAAAATCATAAAAAAAGACTGCGAATGATCTAATGTGAGATAATCTACGTTAGTTTAGTAATAACTAGCTTTGCATAACGTTATAATACCTCTCGAAAGAATATATTTCAAACTAAGTAGCAAAGTAGTTACACTGATTTATGAGCTATTATTATGAACCAGAACGTATTCGCGCCGATATATTCTCTGCATTATAAAATTCTCACTAGCAAAGTATCGGCCAAATAGGATTTATATAGCTGGACATTACGATACACTTTTGCAACAATGCGTGGCACTCAAACGCCAACAACTATTATGATACGGTAGGGAATAACGCGTTTAATACATGTACCTCATGAGTTATCTGATTCCATAAACCGATGGTTAAACGCTGACTCGTTGTATATTTTCTGAAATTGCCAGTGGACAATGAGTAGTAGCGTCTTTATGCATCCATTAACGAGCATGAGCTGAGTAAACATGGGCGCTTGTAAGTGCCACCTATCGTACCATGGTATTTACGATGTTTTAGCACCGAGATAATTCCTGCATTCAACTTCACATGCTAATTTCGGTATCTGGTTTCTAGGAATAGTTACTCTACCTCACGCATATTTCGATTTTTCATTTTTTCAAAAGCTCGAACAAAAAATCCGTCCCCTTCTGCATTAAGATTTTTAATAGCATCCAGTTTCTAGATCAGATAAGGTCTAACAACGTTACGTCATCCAGATCGTCCCGGAGGCTACGAAGGATCATCGACATCCCCCTTATAGAGACTCCGTTTCTTCTTGTTGCAATAACTTTCAACCGACTGGTATCCGAAATTCCTGCGCGCAAGACAGATACGCTCACGGCTGAATAAGCAACGAAGAAAAGAACTTTGAGCATAAAGTGAACACCCCCGTGAGGACGTAACTTTCAAGGATATAAATCTCCCGGGACAGTGATGCTCCTGCCCCCGGCAGGAGCTTAAGAAGAATTCATTCGGGGAGGCGCTATATGCTTTGAAGACGAAGAAGCCATGGAGGTTAGCGAATTCTTTTCGTAGAGACAACTAGTAATTAAAAATCGATTTTTAGTAGCCAATTGGTCTTATTTTATCTAAAAAATTTGATTGATCTTGCAATCTTATCTGAGTAATATAAACATTAAGGGCAATATAAAAATATAGAAGATCGAACAGTGAAATATTTTTACTTATAAATCTCTCAAAGAAGTGAAACACAACAATTGAATTTTAGGAAGAAATATATTTTTACAAAAAAATACAAGCTGTAACAAACAATTTAATGTTGTATCGATTTTTCACATACTCTACATCGTACGTTATTAATATGTTAAAAACCTTTCTAAACAAATTTCAACATTGAAGGTGGTTATGGATATGATATAATGCATTGTTCTGACTATACTATATATAGACAGCTACTAAGCTATAAGCTACTTAGAGAGTGATACCTACCGATCGCATATGCGTATTCCCATTATGACAAACGTCCGAAGAAGAAAACTTTTAACAACAGTATAAATGTGAGAGAAAAGTTTTGCAGGACATTTTAGGTGGTTAAACCTTTGCTATTACATCAACGTTGTTCCATAAAAAGTGACATGTAACTTCTAGCGAGAAAAGAGCAAACATTCGTCAAAATGGCGACCATTCAGTCGCGCTTATACGCACTTGGTATATCACGGTGAATAACTACGTATAAAGCGTGAAGTTAATCCTTTCGCCAATACTTCACAGACTTTATCAAGTATGAAACACTTCACTTCATTGTCACACTATAGACAGAGAGCAAAGTATCATGAACATTATATCATTATCTGTCACAAATCTCGATGAACACAATCATGGAGTTGATTAGTGGATGGTGAGTTGATCGGATGGTTGGATTCTGCAGCGATCATTCTTCAAGGTCAAAATGGCGGCTGTCGACGCGAGTCTTAACGCTGAAAGGTCACGACACCGCGTCCTGCGGTGTCAAAGTGACATTCGCAACACATTTGGTCCCGTTGCGGATCGGAGCGCACAAGCCGAACAGGTGTAACGCGCAGCGGCAGTAGACACCAACTGATCTCACATAACAACGGCCGATAAAATTGTTGCGTTTCCACCAAAAATTATCCTCTTTTTTCTCTCGCGGTATAAAAAGTACAAAATTGTGGTAATTTAGCCCCTACCATCAGAATAATGATGGCGACGGTAGCGCTGCTCCGCTTGTTGCCCACGAGGAGAGAAGAATCGAGGGTGTGAGAGAAAGAGAGGACTAGAAGAAGAATTTCAGAAGGAACAAGGAAGAGCGCGATAGCGAGATAAGGAAAGAACCCCAAAGGGAATGAGAGAGGAAGATAGGAGAAGAGATGAGGCAAGGGGGAGAGAAACGGGAGCCTTTCGCCCGTGAATAAGCCGTACTAACAACGAAGGACAATTATAGTTCAATATAGCCGAGGTCTCTCTTCGCTCTCTCTCTAATAGTAATAGCTGAGGCGGCTGCTTCGCACGCTTGGTGCTCTCCGTGATTTAACTTTTATTTTGCTCATTGAATTAAAAAACCGCACGTCACAAAATCTATGCTTTATGCACATGTTCAATTCACACATGTAAGTTTATGAATTGTCAAGCGCAATGATGAAGGGAGCAAAGCTAATTGTTTTACATACACTTTTATATATTATTTTATATATACACTTAAAGTAAGCAATCAAAAATAAAAAACATGCTTTATCTAATTGTTTTGCATTTAAAATCGCAACGTACCTCAATTTCAACGGCGAGACCCATTTCAACGGCAGATAATGTTAACAATTGCAAACGGTATTCCAACTTCGGAAATCGAATACGGCTCGCGCGGAGAGGACTTTTCGAACCGCTCTGTATTTCGCGGGCACTGTTACTCCTGACTCGCGTCGCCACTCGTGTGAACCCGGCCGATGCTTAAGCCACCGAGAAGGGGCATACTATGAAATTAGTATAATCACGATCAAAATTACTCGCGCCGGGCAACGTTGAACCACCAACCGCCGCTCAAATAACCCGCCCCGTCGTCGCCAATCGGAACTCGCGAGTCGGCGGCCATTTTGCGCGCTGCCGCATGCGCGTCGGCAGCTACGAATTACCGCAAAAGTGGATAATTTCTGCTCGCGGGGTAAACCGCTCTACCATGCTCGAATCCAGTTCCGAAACCTGTATGCATGCGGAAGAACTTCAATGGAGTTTATCGGATGAGACGAATCGATATTCCTCTACGAGTGGCTTTAATAAATTAAGAAAACTGCACACATGAAATACATGCGCTTTCTTTCTATGTCATTTTCTTAGGGAGTATAAATTACGATAGGTAAAGCAAAAGAAAAAGCGATTGGCTGAATGCTCGATAAAGTATAATGCGCGTAGAGAAGAAAGGGAGTAAGCCAACACACATATACATAAGAGTTTTGTTGGAAGAAGTAATAGGTACGGTAGATAAATATGTTAGACTAGAGTGTAACAGAATTGCAGAATACAAAAACGTCGGAGAACAAAGATGCATGCGAAGATGCATCTGTATAAGAAGATGGATTCCTTCGTTTCCCTCGTGTACATCAATCATCGTTGCGGATCCGTATATGTGTATATGTGCGTATACATATATACGCGCACGCATACGTACTTCTCTTCACGTCTGATAACTACAAAGAACATCTCACACGACCGAAACTCGCAGATCGTACTTATGATGTCGCTCACCCTGCTTTACCGCCGCAAGGCCATCGGCTCCTGTTCGCAGCACTGTGTAATTATAAGAACGAAATGTGTTTAGACTGTTCTCATCTATCGTCGAAAAAAATACTTTAATATCTATAACATGTAAAATTAATTTTAATAACATTAAGAAAAATCAAAATTATTTAACGCATTTTGTATTTTAAATAATTGGTTTTTCTTGTGTCAATTAAATAGATGTAATGATGACGTACAAGTAATACTTCAATATACAAAATCATTATTTAAATAGATTCTTAAATAAGTTTTTGCGTGTTGTTAAACACATGCACAGACGATAACTTAACAAGCAAGAAACTTAAAATTCCACTCATCAACATTAGCGGATTCGATGGCAGACTCGTTATAATCTAATTAGTGACATTTGATATGTGTTATATGCTACCTGTAAATATGTACACACGTCGGTGTGCAGTAAGCTTAAATGCCGCCCAACTAGTCAGAGATCAAGCGGAGGTTACGTTTCGTTATGTGGTGTTACATCGAGCGGGCAACTTTGATTATAGTTCGTTAATTATCGGTGGCTGCGGCCAACCGAAATTAGAGGATTTGGGATCGCCACTCTCGTTCACACGTATAAAGCAGAGATATGATTGATTTATACATATCTAAATCAAAGAGATAGTTACTGCAGATTTGATGCTTCATCAGTCAAGCAACACGATTAAGTAAGGTTGTTCGAGATAGAAAAGAGAATAGTAAAATAATCATTTGTAAACAA
Source organism: Pseudomyrmex flavicornis (assembly GCA_014825475.1). Lineage (NCBI taxonomy): Eukaryota > Metazoa > Arthropoda > Insecta > Hymenoptera > Formicidae > Pseudomyrmex > Pseudomyrmex flavicornis. The sequence goes on along the minus strand of QVNW01000343.1, from coordinate 30,446 downwards.
TTGTACTATATGTATAATATGTTACCAAATATTGAATAATATGTAAAATGATTAAATTAATCTTAATAAGATATATTTTTGTGATATATATCGTTGTTTGTGATATATATATCCTTTTGGATATTATCCAGCGATTTTCACTTACAAAAGATTTTATTCTTCAAAAGACTCTTGCGCACCCCTCCCCCTCCAACGAGATCTGCATTGCAAAGGAGACGCGAAGAAGAAAGAACCGCGACGGACAGAAAGAAGGGCGTAGCGCGGGAGATTCCTGCCAGTCCTTCCGCCGTTTTTCGAGGCGTATCCTATCTGCTACACCCGGGGCACGAATACGAATTAGGACCGAGTCGCAGCGGGATCGGGGCCCGGCCGATTTCGAGTATGCTGGCGCCTTGGGCAACGGTAAGTTGCTGCAGTGGGTCTAGCCACTGCTCTGCCCTCTGTAATTATACCATGTACAACCCACCGCCGCTTTACTCTTTCTCCGAGAGCGTTACTCCTCTCCCCTCTTCCCTCCTCTCCTCCCTCCGCGTACATTTCTGTTCCTTAGCGATGCCTCTTGTTGTTCAACGTTTGTCTCGTCGGCCGTGGTCCCGCCGGGAGCGAAAGTTGCGCCCGACCAGCCGTCTTCGAGTATTACCTCCTTGCGATCTCTCTCGAATTCTTGTCTAACTCTTTCAAATGTCGATCTTCTTACTTTTCTTTCAACCGCGGCGTCACACTCGATTAGAACAACAAAAGTTGCGTGACAAAGATATTCGGTATAATTATTGGGAAAAAATGTCACGAAAATATGTTAAAAAATTACTTGTTTCTTTAAAAGAAACTTGATGTTTTATTATTTTGTATTTGTATTATATGCAATAATGTGTATTTTTTTACACAACGGGACGTTAATTATCAAAGCTTATTATCACACCGCGCTATAAATCATTTCAATCTCTTATCTAAAACTAAGTAACAAAATAAAAACTTGATTTGCAACAGACGATAAAGTCTAATCGCGCGACCAACTATCACTCTCCTAAAGCATGACTATCGTTATTGCTTTGCCTTATCGTCAAATCGAGATTAACTTTACGCGGCGTAATTAGCACCGGGAAATTATTGCAAGTAGCGCGCGCCCTTGATTTACGGGACAAATGTGTACCCTCTGCCGCGCGGTGTTGTCTCGCTTTTGCTTTTCTGATCTCGAGATTTCGCAATCTTGTATCTACCGCATTACGCAAAATCGTGCTAGCAATTATCTCATGCGCACGCACACGTGGCACGGTTTATCCTCCGTTCATCGTCGCGGTTGATCTTCAACGAGCACCGGCGCGCATCATCTGCATCTCGACCGCCTCGAGCGTTTGGTGCCGCGTTGTGGATATTCGAGAAAGGATAATTGGTTCGGGAGCGCCATTTCGTTCGCGCGATCATCTCGATATGTATCTCGCGATACGCATCTCTAACGTCATTCGGTGGCGGCGCGATCCCACGTGTCGATTTAATATTCGTGAAAAACGCATCTGGTGCCTACGGACGGACAAGTGCGTGCGTCTTTGCCTTCATTTTTCTATCGGATTATTTATTCTGTAAATTATCGGAACGATCATCTGTGCCGTGCGTCGCTACATATAATTAAGGATGAAAAAAAAAAAAAAAAAACTAGATCAATATACTGCATGATAGAGCGGATTTGCATCATGTTTATCACCTGACAAGTTTTTAAAAATGCAAGATCTTCAGTGATCTTATTGACGTTGATCTTAATTTTGAATCTTTATGAAACTTTCAAAGTTCTTTCTATGCTCTTGATTGCATGTGAATTGGTTGCGAGAATGGTTCGAAGTACCTACAATTAGTAAGTGGCAGTGTACGTGGAGGAGGTATATGCACGCATAGTTTCGCGAAATATATGTATACGTATGGACAAAGTTCTCAATTTGATATATGATCCCTCTTTCTCTCTCTATCTCTGTCACTGGCAGAGATTTATGTTTTATTACTCAACAAACGCTGCGTGTAGACGCTACCTCACAACGTATATATAATCGTTTCACTAATGAACTAACGCTATCCGTGACACCTGATAGAAGATAACGCGCTATATCTACCACGGACATGAATTATTGCCGCTTAACACGAATCTAACGTTGAAATAAACGAAGATCTTTGGCCCGAAAAATATTTTAGCGTCGCTGTTTGTTCTTTCCGATATATTTATTATGTCCATGAAGATTTGTTTGTGTATGCGCATGTAATTTCTCCTCACATAAAACTCACGATCCTCTTGAATACTGTTTTCCCGCAACGAGTTTCTTAATTAACTGTAATTTAACGAGGAATGTTTCCTCGGCTCATAGATTTTAATTTTGTTACACGTGCGTATGAAAGAATGATGGCGATTCCCTCTACAGCGTATCATTATTTATGTATACATCGGAGATATTTTAAAATACATCGTTCTCCCTTCACAGGTGGCAAATAATTAATTAATTAACTAACTATTAGCTAATTATGTGGATTAAATAGCTGCTCATGTTGTATCACGCGAATAGTGTCTCAAACTTCATGATAAAACGTCAACTTAATTTGCGTTATTATTATAATTACCGACCGTTTAATTAATTAATTTTTTTCGCAATATTTGCTTACGGTTTTTTTTTAGCAGAAAATGTCAATTTAGTTTTAGATAAACTGTATGTGTCATTGCTCTAATATAACGAAAAACATCACCGTGTAAATGTTATCGTACAATATATATATTGCCTTACATAATTGCTATCAAAACTTATTTCTTCTAAAAAAATTCAAATAAAAATATTTACAATAGCCTATATTTACAAGATGCTCTTGACACACAAGTAAAGCTGTTATTTATTTTTCATATGCAAAACTAAACTTTGCAAATAATTTATATAAAAAAACACACACTCGTAATGAGAGTCACTCTTCTAGAAAGGGAGTTTGCGATCATCGATTCGATATAATATGCAAACATGACGTCTGCCACGTCAAACCACACATTTTCGACCGAAAGGTTTGCGTGCACGCAGTCCACTCGATCGGAGTGTTAAAACCGAGCGTGATACCTTTTATTTTTTTTTTTGTTTTTGTTTTTTAAGGGGTAACCAACGACGGTTGCCGCACCTTAAGATGTACAACAGATCGCATGTCCATATTTGCGCGTAGATCTAGCAAATATAGTAACTTTATTTTTTGAACGACGCTTTCGACCAGGTTTCATCGTAAATTGGAGTGCAACATTATCACTTTAATTGCAAGACTATAGATAATAAAATTAATGAAACTTCTTAAGTGAATAAACAGTAATGCATTTTTGAAGAGAGAGAGAGAGAGAGACACAACTAGAAGAAGAAAAGAGGGAGATATAATTTATTTAACATAATTTGTAAATTCTTTTATTCTGAAGCAATTTGTCCAGATAGTATATGTGTACACTCATTTATATCTACATATTCCATTAATCCTGTCTATTGACAAGAACTTCCTGACGTGTAATATCGTCGTTAGCTAAAACATGTGACAGAGCGCCACATTAACCATATGTTGAATTTTCTTTTTTTTTTTTTTTTTCTATGTACAGACGTTCCAAATAATATCCACATAAATATCTGTCTCATACATGTTATCCATGTTGTAACTATCATTGGTAATTTACTGATATCTTCCGATTTGGTGGAAAGTCCTTCTTGATTGCGGCGAGGCCAGGAAGGTGCGAAAGTAATCCACTTTATCCGTCACACCTCACAAGCTAAACCGGGCATTGATTTCACATTAGTGCGCGACCGACACATCGCGCCCATTTTGTCCTCCTCCTCCTCCTTGTCCTTCTCTTATCCGTTGATAGCAATGTGTGCACAGTACTTGTGTGTATGTACATACATACAAACGGTGCTCACGTGCGCTCGCAGCGACTACATTCGTTTTTGAAGGGAGCGAAGCTTGACGCGGCCGGGTTGCAGCACGCAACGTCGAGGGCGGCGGCGACCGCAATATTAGATTAATGGCGGATGTACTTCACTTTCGGAGGGCGTCCATCTCTCTCTCCACCCGTCATGGAATCTCTACGGAAATTGAGCTCGTCGAGTGGCGTCGACTATAGCGGTAGACTTGGTGGATCGCGCCCGCCAATCTCGAATTCGATATCTTACTTCGGCATAACGACTGAAACGCAAGGAGAGAACTTCTAGCGTTGCCGTTTGAAACAGGTGGTACAGCAAATCGATAAGCCCTTGACATGAATCACAGTTGTACATTGTGATGATAAAAGACTGGTCACAATAGAGAAATAAACTAATCGATTTCTACAAATATCTTAAGACATGAAGAAATATTTTTTATACTATAGAATGTATTGTGAAAAGAAAAACTTACTTTTAGCAAGAGAAGTAGAAAATTTATTTATTTTTTATTTTGCAAAACATCGTCACACAAATAATATTAATTATTCGAAAACTTTCGAAACTTGTATAAAAATCAGATTTGAGTTCTTGCACATGTATTGCATTTTCGCGTGTATGTAAATCCATGATAAGCACCCGAACCAGTTTCTACCTCCGATCGATGCGGGATAGCAACTGCGTACCGGGGGATCAAGAAATCGGCGGGCCAGATCGCAGTGTGACGACGACAACGAAGTCACGGCAAAAAGCATAAACCAACGTGGAAAAAACGATGCGGAGAGTTATAGCCGACGATGTAACGGGAGGAAGGAGCTCGACGTCTCTTTGCTTGAACAAGCGGCAGCGACAGCGATGGCCTCGAGGGCCGAACGTGGCAGAGAAGCGGAATGGGAGATTCCCGACTGCGATCGCGATAAGATGCAGCGGCGTTGTCGGTTGACAAAGGGTCGTAGGAACGCCTACTCAGATCGGACGCACAACCGCTTGCGGGGGCGTCCATATTAAAATCAACCACCCGTCCCGCCCCCCCTTCTATCATCCCTGTTTCCCTCCCATCATACCCCACCATCGACCGGTCCCGTGATCTTGTTTATTACCCGCGCGTACACGCCGGTTGCCAGAAAATGCATCGACCTCTTTCCAGCATGTGTTGCAACTGTTTGCAGCTGGTTCAAAACATGATTCTGCTTAGATGTGTATTAATTCTGTGACATTTTTGTAACATAATTTTTACTGGTTTAATTACTACACAAAAAGAAGTTATGACATTAATTAAAACAAATTTTAATTTATTACTTTCTGAAGTATTTTTATGTAATCATGTACATATATTGTTTTATTTAATAAATGTGCATTTGATATTTAAACTGTAAACTAGAAAATATATGTATAAAATACATAAAACAAATAAATCGTTATAAAAATAATAGATACTTATTATGTATTAGTAACTATGTGACTATACATATACATAATAGAAATAATAAATTACTCAAAAATATGATAGTGCTGCACTCTAGAATCATTTCCTTCAACCTACTTATCTCTGATGCTAAAACCAAACCTCCTTGGTAAATGTGTTTGGGTGGAGAAACACATCTAATATATTAACATATACATTAATTAATGTTTTATTTATTTAATATAAATAGTTTTTAATTATCTATAATAACATACTTTTATCACTTTTATTGAATACAAAAGTATTTACTTACATTTTGAACTGCACACGTGTTTGTATTGGTATATATGAGTCTACTTGTTAGTTTCATAACTGTCAACTAGAGGCGCTGGTTTTGTTTTGGTGGCATTGTAATAATGGCAATCGTTGTTATGCTCCACACTGTGAGAAATTGAGTCTTTCGAAGCTCAGCAACTGACAAAAAATCAAATTAATAATTAAACTAAAGTAAATTAATTTTTGTTTTTTTATTACTTGGATTGTCAAGATGTTTCCACAAAGTTCGCAAAGGAAATATTGGATGTTCAGCGATGAGAGTGATTTGACTGCTTTGAGAGAAAAAACCAATGCTGAATTCATTGAAAAACATGGAGCTAACATGACTGTGAGTCTGGTTTTACATCTATTTATTTATAATTTATAAATTTTTTTTGTTTACAAATATTGTATTTAATTTTCATATTTTTACTTCTACTGTAATTTATGAAATGAACAATTGTTATATACTATTTATATTTCAATAGCTAGAGGAAAAAGAGGAACATTTTCTTTCACATTTAGAAGAACGTACGTTACTACGTTTCTATGAATTGCAACTAAGAGATTTTTGTCGTCGATTTAATCCACCAATGCCACGTGTCACTGTAGCTACAGCTTTGCATTATTTCAAACGATTTTATCTTAGAAACAGTGTGATGGACTATCATCCAAAAGAAATTTTAGTCACTTGTGTTTATCTAGCATGTAAGGTAATTATTTCTCTTTCTAATGTCCTATTTTATACTCTTTATTTTTAATCTCCTTGTTTGACTTCTCATATGAGTATCATATTCTAGGTGGAAGAATTTAATGTCTCTATATCTCAATTTGTGGCAAATATTAAGGGTGATAGAGAAAAAGCATCTGATATTATTCTTAATAATGAATTGCTTCTCATGCAACAATTGAACTACCATCTTACAGTTCATAATCCTTTTAGGCCTATGGAAGGTCTTATGATTGATATAAAGGTTTGTGTGTTACATATCAAAAATTGATATGTAAGTTTTATGTTAGTATATAAAGATATGTAAGTTTTTATTTCATATGGCCCTGTAAAACAACATTACTTCTCTTTATAGACAAGATATACATGTCTGGAAAATCCTGAAAAACTAAGACCACATATTGATGAGTTTTTAGAAAGGGTTTTTCTAACAGACAGTGTTCTAATTTATGCTCCAAGTCAAGTTGCATTGGCCGCGATTTTGCATGCGGCATCCCGAACTTCCGCAAATTTAGACAATTATGTTACCGATATACTGTTTTCAAGAGAAGAATTGGGAGGAATCATAGAGGCTGTGCGAAGTAATTATTCTTATATATTGCTCAAACTTGCACGCAGTTTCTTTACGTGCCATAATTTGTCTATATTAATAAATTAAATCTTTCAGAAATACGTTCAATGGCTAAATGTGTAGAAACTCCGTCACGAGAAGTAATAAAAGCTTTGGAGAAAAAATTAGAAAAGTGCAGAAATGAGGAAAATAATCCAGATAGTGAAATGTAAGTATATTTATATTTATTTATTTACCTGTATCTTGACATTTGCGTAAACTATTTTAGATACAAGCAGAGAATGCAGGAAATGCTAGATGAAGAGGAATTGCAAGACAATGAGAAATATGCAAAGATTATACAAGATCAAGCAGCTCATGATGATAAAGTTCTGGGAGTTAATAAAGTATTATCTCCTGTTCTGTGATAAAAGTTATATTTTTTATATTATAATAAAATTGTCTTATACACAGTATGTGGTATATTCTTCTCTGTATAATTCAAATAATTTATAATTTTATTTCGTTTTTTAACAATAATATATTTTACAGCAGTGTATTTATTTATCATTAATGTCAAAATGTAAATGTATTGTGTTGGTTTTCTTTTAAAAAAAATCGCACTTTACGAGTATCATTTTTATTTATAATACACTCTAATTCGAACACGTTAATTTTGCACATATATATACGCTATATGTTCCCATTATAAAAATATACTATAAAAAATGTCAATTAATAATCATACAGATTTACTTATAACTTATCGAGTTTTATATTATATTCATGTAACTTTTTATAACTTTCGTCAATCTAAAACTAAGGATCATGGTGCCTGAAGTCTAATCTCTGAGTAAGATGGTGCGCGAGATGATTGGTCGATACACTTGGAAAAATAGATGTTTGTCTCACTGATAAATTACTAGGCAGTGGTTGAACAACGGGTAATGCAGGAGGTAATGGCAACGGTGTTAAATGTTGTGGGAGCATTGGTACTCCCAGTTGCGGTTGTCCCGGATAGTTAAAAAACCTACGAAAAGACATGTACGTATATTAACGTCGCAGGAGAACGGCGAATACGATTAATCTTAAATATTGTTAATTATATTTAGAAAAAAAACTATGTGCCAAGTTTAATAACTTATAATAAAAAATTATCATTAATCTTTCTTAAACTTTAATACGCACCATAATCTATCACCAACAAAAATAGGTCGTGGTGCTGGAATTCCTAAACTCGAGTAATATTGTTGTGCTAATAATTCAACGTCATTGGTATATTTTCTTTTCCATTTAGTTCGTCTATTTTGAAACCATATTTTTATCTGTAAAACAATTAAAACTATGAAATCACATATGATATGTATATGAAATATATAAATATAGATAACAGAAATAAATATGGTTAAAGGAAATAAAATTATTAATTTTCTGCACATTTTTTAGATGAATTTAAAATTGTTGACATTTGCTCCGAGTGGGAGGTAAAATATTTGCCCCGGGTGAGGATCGAACTCACGACCTTAAGATTATGAGACTTACGCGCTGCCTACTGCGCTACCGAGGCCCTTGCAAAAATATCGTTCTTTACTAATAATTGTAGATAAGCTCTGACATATATATATGCAAATGAATAATATATAACAACATTGCTTATATAATGAAACATTCAAAAATATAACTTTTTTCGTAATGTAAACAAATTCACGTTAATTAATTATTTTATTAATTATTTTATATTGCACTAATTATTTTATATTGCACTAAAGCTATAAATTTTACATAAAAAATTATTATAACATCGCCTTTTTTCATAATGCTGATATCATATAATAGTAATGTAACTACGCTGAACGAAGTCTCATCTTTATGTGAATCAATATTTTCCGTCTAAGTTCCACGAATCTGGTTCGTGTAGTAGCTGCTTCTCTCAAACGTATGTTTGACTATTCTAATTAAAAAATCGACGCCTCTTCGGTTCGTCGCCTCGACGGCACGCAGCAGCCGTCGCTCGGTACATTTCATTCTGCGGCGGATGCGAGCCTCGCGACGACGGAACGTATAAAATGGCCTGTGAGAAGGGGAGAGAAAAGAGACCCTCCCGAACTGGCTCGTTAACTCCGAAAAATATTGTGACAGTTATGTCTGCGACACGACGCGTCTCTTTCTTGTCTCTGATCCGTCGTCCGATCGTTCTCCTTTTCGACTACGATTGCTGAGATAATTAAACGGTTCGTTCGCGATATTTCGACCGGCGCTGGCAATTATTGTCGGCAAGCAACCGACCGGTGACGACGCGCAATCTTCGCGATGGCGAATATTTTGGGTGCGCGTCGTAAATTAATTAGTTTAAAGCGCGGGTGGGTATCAAATCGCGCACATTACACATCGCGCAAGTATTACTCTTGAGACTTATGCAACCCTCGCACTTTGCATATATTGTAGAAGAATCGTCATGTTGGAAAATTATAGTACCTACATATTCTCTCGCGAGAGACTGCGGTTAATATTAGAAGATAATAATATCCGTTGAGAAAATCCGTTTTGCTAGAGTATGATCGGGGGGCAAGAATATAAAAAGGTACACGCTTCAATATACGCGTGAACAAAAAGAAAACTTTTTTTTCAAAGTTTTTCACTCTCTGTAAAATAATCTTTTGTACATATTATATTTTTATATGCAAATCTGTTTCATCATTTTTTTGTAACCGTTTTATTAACATATTTGAATTATGAATATTTATTAGAAAGAGATATATAACAAATTATCTTTAGGAGAAAGAGTTAACACTTGGCAAAAACTTTCTTTTCATAACGTGCGCGGGGAAAAAAGGGTGGGCAAGTGCTAATTGATTTTAAAGAACGATCCTCCCCCATGGCGCCACGACTTGGCGCCTGGCACATATGGTATTCCATCAGTCCATAATTTACAGCCAGTTGATTGTAAGAAACAGAATACAAGGAACTTAAACTGCTTCAGGTGCTGAAGAAAGTTCTACGGAAGACATTATCGCGATTTATTGAGCACAATATCCTGTTCCGGTCACGAAACACATCTAATTTAGATTTACCCTACTCTGTTCTAATTAAATTGTTGACAATCTACATAAAAATAGACTAGGGTGATTACCAGCACAATTGTGATCAATATTTTTAAGAGAATTAGAAGCAACCGTCACTTATTTCTCAGATATTTACTTGCGTTTCCGTGAGTTTTAAGTTTTTACTCAGTTGCAGCCGCTTCGCCACACTCAAATACTTGTTCCTCTCAAATTCCGCCTCTAAGGATTTAATTTGCGCGGCGGTGAACGCTGTGCGAGGCCTTTTCTTCCTATCGTCGTCGCTAATAGCTGCGGCGGTTTTCTCCTGACCATCTCTGTCCGTACTTGTGGTTGAATTTGCGCCGCTACTGCTGGTGCACGCTTCTGCAACAATATTCTGCACCTTATACTGATGCGCAACGCAAACAAGCAACATAACTTTCTCAATATATTTTTTATTCCGAAACTAATTAGCAACAGCATGTTATTTAGTTATAATAATGGCCCGATGTTGCCACACGAAAGGAGCATAAATCTTAAATCATCAAATATTCATGCATTATGTAAATGTCTTTTTGATGATCGAACATTTAGTGTATCGGAAGTAAGTCATCAAAACGACGCGGCACGGCTAAGTAACTGCAAATTAGCAAAAGCGAGAAAATATTACGAATAATAAATGCGAGCACCGAAATCGCATCATCATTCATTAAAAACTCGTTGCGCTCGTTCGCGGACGCTATATCGTTGTCCTTTTAATCGCTTTTGAATGAGGTTAACGCGCGCAAGTTCGTGTCGTGCGAGAGGGCTCCAATTACCCTCGTGGAATTCTCTTCCTCATCAATCTCGTGACTTTTTGTATGTTAGTTGTTTATGTTTATATTTATCCCGGCTTACAAGACCGCGGTCGTACACCGTCCGCGCGTGTGGATTGTGAAGGATGTCTTTGGTCTCGCTTTTAGGCGCGTTTGGTTAACAAGACCGTGCGCTCTTTTAAGAGCCGGAGGATCATCTTCTAATTATCTGCCCATTCGTCATCCGACGAAAAAGCGTGTCACCCGCGACAACCGTCCGAACTCCTTTCACACTCGCGATTTAACTACGGGAACATTACACTGGTTCGTGTTGAAATATTATTATATATATGTAATGTTTCTTTTCGTAAAACTTCTCAAGTTATACGAAACTGACACTTTCTTCTGAATAGTTAATTGTTTTTTTCCAATTAATCTTATGATCCTTAAAAAATAAAATTTATTTCTCGAGATCTGTACGCGTTAAAACCGAATCTCATTGTATTTGTGCTATAAAGAATCAAAGAGGTCGTTAGCTAAACTATTTTTTAGAAGTTTATGTGTTGTAGTATACAATATTTACATTACAATACATCGTAATAGTTTCTCATTATGTTACTTAAAAGTGTAACATAGAAATAACAAGTAAAAAGTTGTTGTTGAACAAAAATGAGAAGATCAGAGTAGCGCTTCTCCACTGTGTTTACACTTTTGGACTATTAATAAATATATCTCGTAAAAACTATTTACGGTATTCGAGACGCCATTCTCTGGTTACTAATTGTCAGATGGCGACGTAATTGTCGCAGTTTCCGCGCGTTTTTCGTAGCTCTTTATAGTCGCCCAACGAAATTGTCGGCTAAAACTGTACTGTGCCTCTAATTCACTTTGCGTAGAGTGTGCTACTGACGTACGCGCGCTCGATGCAGTCGGCGCTTCGCGGTTTTCACAGAGAACAGCTTATGTCAGTTGCGATAAATAAGATAATGTCAATATTTTACATCTCTGATATTTTTTTAAATATTTAAAGAGAGGATGAAAATAAGCTGACCGAAATCATATATGATACGGTCATTCACTTGTCACAATATAAGCATAAAATTACCGTGAGATTAGAAGAGATATAAATATCAAAGCTAAGTACGAACTTCTTTTTCATGTGATGCACATAAAATCATCACAACCTGCTCGCAGCCGGAAATGTAAAAAGGAGGCAGAAAAGAGAGTCGTCTGCAACGGGTGAGTTTCGCACGGCTCATTTGTCGTCGAGTTTTTGACTCGGTTGCATTGACGAACGAGTTCTGGAAAACAGCGGGAAAGGATTGCAAGAGGAAGCGACCGCAAAAAGGAGCCGACAACACGAAGGAGAGCGGAGCTCGGAGAGAGCAGCAGCGCGTTGAACGTTGCGGAAATAGAACACCACGCCTTCTAGTTTACCTAATTGCTGTGAGCCACAGCGAACTTGTCTCCTAATTATTCAGTGACGAATGGCGCGAGAGAAGTGCGCAACAAGCGCGGCCAAAATCTCATTCGTCTGACGTTACTGGCGAATTCACGTTCCGCGATCAACTGTGATGATAATTAATTCAAGCGCGAGTCACGACGATTGGCAAATCTGCCTCGGAGATAGTTTTACGAATGGATCTTTTGTTGGCAATTAAGATCGCAATATTCAAATAGTGAAATTTAATTAAATTATCAGTAATTACGAGATAAATTTTGGACAGAAAGATATTACTCAAGCTGGCATTTAAACATTTGAGATATTCATCATTTTTATATTTTTATCCTAACATTATTATTAATATATTTTCGAGCGTAATGCATGCGTACGTGTTTCAGCAAAATAAAAGTGTACAAAAAATATAGGCGTCAAATGTGAATATAAAACTATCGTTTAAAACGTCGTTCAAAAATCATAATAGTCTCAAGAAAAGAAGTACAATTTCTTTCGCAAGTCGTCCTTATATACGCTGTTTTCTCACAAAGATTTACGTATTCGCGTTGACGGCTTTGTAGTTGGACGCGACGTCTCACATATCTCTCTCAGAGTCCCAACACACGGCGCAAACGAGAATTGTCCTTTCCTTAGATCTCGAATTTATCGCGTCGGCCATTACGGTGTGTAAATCACGGCGAGGCTACGTGCCCTCGGATGAAAATTAGTCGTTGAGGCCCTCGAGGGCGTGCGAGATGCCACAGAATTGAGTCGCTTGGTTCTCGTATTAATTATCCGTAAGACGTTAGGTCGTTCTCTATTACGCTGTGTTAGATGTGTGTATGTGTGTGTGTGTGTGTGTGTGTGTGTGTGTGTGTGTGTGTAACGGGAGTGAAATATATTAAAGTTCGGTTTCTATAGCAACCATATTCTGATAACAAATATTTTTGGAGACACTTTTGTATAAAATTATAAAAATTATAAAAATATTATATAACTAATAATGAATTAATAGTTTATTTTAAAAACGTCTTCTATTATAATTGTAATATTTTCTATCAATTACTTTTTAAACTTTTTTAAACATTTATCATCTATAATACAATATTCAAGAAGTAGCTTTTTTTATTAAAGAATTCCAAAGGATTGAATTTCGGAAGAATTTCAACGACACGTCTTGCTATCGTCATTTTTATGTTTTATTGCGAGAGAGCAGATTTTGCCATATTTTCGTGGCAGAATTAGCAAGAGACAGATAAATAGTGAACGAAGAGCAAGAACATTGAGTGGGCGTGGAGTCTGCAGGAAGTAATGGATCAAACTTACAAGCGACGGTCCTCACCCCTGCGATCTTACGAATTCGTTAGTGCAAGAAGTCTCGTGTAGAGTTGTAACAATCAGTTCGTCTCTGTACTCTTATAATGATATGCTACCTATTCGTCTTAACCGATTCAAAATCAGTCCCGGATGGCAATAATTTTCTTGACGTCTTCAAAGGCTCAAAGTAATCTTTCGAGATCTTACGATGTACGCGCACTTGCGCTGTCTCTTATTAGTTAAGAAGACTACGTTTAGTTTCTACGTTTAGTTTCTTGATAAAATTCTACGATGGTACATTGTGAAAGATTTGGAAATACTATTATTTCCTTTCGTGTCAATGTTAAGACTAAAATGATAAGCAATTGCTGTCACTTTATTAAAAGTCTGTTGTTTAAATCTCTATTTTTCGCTTTGCTTTGTTAAAACTAACATGTAACATTTTTTTTTAAATAACATTATTTACTAATTATATTAGTGCATATTTAAATGTAAATAAATTAAAAATTCTTGCAGATTTTATTTTTACTATTTTTATATAACAGAATTAAAACTTCAAAATTGAACTATTTTTAAATTAAATTTATATAATTTGCAAAAATGTTCATTTTAAATTAGACTGAATAATTTGTGTGGCATATTACCTGTGAATGATATTTTACGGTTGAAATACAGGCAATTGCCTGTATTAGCAATATAAATTGATTAATTATCTTTAATGATAATTAATCTGAATTCCGCGAATAGTGGATATTTTTACAATAATACAAGAACGATGTCATCGGCTTTTAATCATAATAACTTTAATGATTAATATTGACAAGTTTAAATATTCGCGAAATCTTTATTCTGCTTTTTTTTGCTCTCTATTAATATAGCAATTTAACAAAATAAATACAGGTGGTTGACACTTGTATAAATTGTGATTAGCGATCATACAAGAAAATTTATTTTTGCACTAAGAAGTTATTGAATATTATAAAACTACACATATAAATTTTAAAAATTACAAAATATTAAGAATAATAAAATATATACAAATCAATTTTCTCTCATTTTTTCTAATATATATTAATCTTACAAGAAAGTGTTAAAAATTATGTAAACGCAAATAACGTAATATCGTAATTAGTCAAGATTAACTTGAGTTGGAACAAAAAAGAAAACATTTTTTACACAAAGAGATACATGACAATATGTTTATGCCACTCTCTGCTGAAGACGCATAATAGCGATTAATGATATTAATGAAGCTTACCGTAATACATCTCTGGCTCAGGAGACGTCGAGCATACTATGTCGGTATCGTCAAGCTCAATTTCTTCTGTCATTGACATGGATGAATCGGGTGCAACAAGCATTCTCGTTTCTGATTCATTATCTGGCAAATACGATTATTTTGTCTATAGTCTTTATCATGACATTAAAAGCTTGGCAATAAATTAAAATAATTAGAATATATTTTTCTTACTACTCACTTTCTTGACAAAGTAATAAGTCGGTTGTCTGTTGCGAACATTTTGTTTCCTCTTCTTTTTTTCTTGGTGCTAATAATCTATCGATACTAAAAGAACATCTCATCTTTTCTGCACAGTTGTTCGCTTCTTTCGAATCGGATTTTTTTAATTCATCGGACATCTCTTGAATATGTTTCATCGAGATACAATATTCGAAATTATTGCCGATTGTCACGCACACAATAACATCTATAAACTTTCTAATATTTTAAAAAGTAAATTAAAGCTAGTTTTCTTCATTTGAAAACAGCATCTCTCTCTCTCTCTCTCAAAACTTCTTCAAAATTTATATTTTTTAATTCTTATTATTTTATTTTCAATCTTTCACTCACTATTTGTGCAAACAATTTGACCGCACTATATTATATTTAACTAAAGCGTCAAAAAACAATCATGATAAAATTTCACTAAAACTTTATTACAGAATTCTAGCACCTTACTACAGCGTTCTTCTATAACAGTTTTACGGTGTTGTGATTATACTTCAATCAAGTTAGAAAAAACCGTGTGTATATTGTCGACTGAACAAATCGCCAAAGCAAAGCTCGTTACATTGATATCCCCTGATCTGTTCGAGGGATTAGAGTTGAAACCAGCGACTGTTTTGTCGCGGTTACTCACGGTGTCCAACAATATTTTTTTTAGCACTCAAGTCAAATTCTTCGTTCCCTTGAGGCGGTATCCCAAAGCCACGTGCTCACAACGTCACCGCGAGATCAGCCAATCGCGCAAACTTTTGGGCGGATCTTGGCAAGCACGTGCGTTTCTGGTAGAAGCTTTTAATGATCTCGTAGTGTGAGACAGTAGCGACCACTAAACGATGGTAATGAGGTAACTATAAATTTCTGTCACTGCCACGGAACGCTATTTAATAATCATGATGGCAAGCAGATGTGATGCGAAATTGATTTAGTTACATACATGTCTAGCGACGTAATAAACTTACTACGGAATCTTCATTTATCTAAACAAAACTATTTACAGAATTTGAAGAAATAATAAAAGAAAGAAAAAAAATATTACATTGTATCTTATTGTTATAATAATAACGATTATTATAACGTAAAATTATATTTATTTGCAAATATAAAGTTCTCGCAAAAAATACATAGTGAGCTTATCGAAATTCTCATAATATAACGTTTAATTTATTGCTCATGCATCTGAAGATTAACTCTGTAACACTGACAGGTACATTCGACACACTTGTTTCGTAGAAATCGCTATTTCTGTAAACCATTTGTCGCTGACAGTAGAATATAACATTCATATCTCATTGGCATAATTATCGAGATCATTTAGAACGACGAGATGCTAGCTCGAGATTGATTTGTGCGAAACTACAAGCAACCGAGAGATTCTAGGTTCGAATTTGACTAAAAATATATTTGGATATATTATAAATATATTTGGATTTTTTCGTTCTCATTTCTGGCGAGCTTGGCGACTTACTGAAGTGCATCTCTAGCTAGATGAAATTCCTCTAAAATAGAATGTTATGTGCACTTGAAGTGTGATTGGGAATCTACTTAAGATAATAGATCCTTTTATTGCACACTCAAATCCGCACGAGATAAGATAAGCCTAGATAATGAGCGGGTGGGACTCCTGGATTCCTTTTGTCACCTAAATCTATTGTTAGATCTTCTGTGACTCCCGCTTATTCATCGGGTAACCGGTAAACTGCTTCAGTCTAGCATTTTCTGCCAGGCTACACAGGTGACCGATCTTGTCATTGTTCAGGTCCTCGGGCTCCACCCAGGAATCTGAACCTTTTAAATACTAGAGAAGGACACAATGTGCTCACTGTCCTCCCTTTCCTCGCAACACAGCCTATACTTGCTCTCCTTAGCCAGATCTAGGTTGAATAGATATGCCCTGAAGGCCCAATATCCAGTGAGAAAATCCGCACGAAAATGAGAAAGAAAAAAGTCCACTCTGGATTATTTGTAACATTGATGATGATAAAATATATAACATGATAAACTGTGAGTTCTCTAATGTGCGTTAGACTCAGAATAATTATATCAGAATAATTGTTTTTCCAAAATTGAGTTTTGGAGATAAGTTTTTGCGGTTTTCTCTGTCAAATAATATCAAGATCTGTTAGTTAGTGATAATAAATTATATACGCAGATGATTTGGAAGCGCAAGCATGTTCTCTGACCTGATCGTCGTCAGAGAATTTCAACTTTAAAAAATTGTTCGAAAAGTTACCGCCATCGATGATTCCTAAGCAACATAAATGTGTTGTTTCAAGTTAAATATCAAGAATAAGAATTGAAATAATATAACAACAAACTTGTGTGCCATAAATACACGCGTGGACGTTTATTTTTAATATACATTTATTTCTTTTTTAGGCATAAAGTAAAAGCAAACCCTATTGTTTGTATGTCTTTCATCAAAAACAATAATATTCTTAACCATTATTATTGAGTTCACATAAAGACATTTACATAAGATTGCAATATTCAATATTAAGAGACTATCTTGTTTTACGATACATTTATCTTGTTAATACATATATTGGTGACTGTAGACACAGAAAGAAATAATTTTTCTATGTTTATAGTGACAAATGAAAAATATTTGTATTATTATTGTGACTAATGAATATTCTCATAGTTATATATTGTATATATCTATATATATACACAGAAAAAAAATATATATACAAAAAATATATTGAATCAACATAACTATCGTTATCAATTTTTAGGCAAAATTTCATTATTATAGTGTAAAAACAAAAACAATTCTGGTTTTATCAAATATAAAAGAAATTTTATCATTAAATTAAAGAATATAAAAAAACAAAATTTTTTAAGTAAAATTGCTCAGTAGCACATATAATACAGTGTACATATACATATTATATATTAATATTACATATTAACAATTTTTGTTTTAAAATTATTTTATACTAAACAATTATTTGTATATTTAAGTTAAATTAAACACAGATTTTATTTCTTAAAATTATATTAATATTGAAATAATTATAAAGCATTATTTAAAAATAATATCTTAAATAAAAGTTTTCTTAAAGAAAAGTAATTAAAGTTGTAGCACATGACGATTTTTATGTTGGATTGTATACGAATGTGAGAATTGGCCAATTGTGTTCTTGAAAAAAAAAAAAGAATTGTCAAATCATTGTTTATATACAATCTAGTACAAAAAAAAAAAAAAAAACAATGTGTGCCACGAACTTTATCAACAAGGGAATTGCACGTATTGGGCTTCGATTTTGTTCAAGTTTTGCAAGTAAATGGAGCATCGAAGAAAGTTGAACGTTGAAACACGGACTAATTTTTTCCGATGTTATATTTACTTGCAAAAAATTCAGAAAAATCGAAGCGTGACACTTTGTACAATTCCTTTGGAAAAATGATTATTATTATTAATATAGAAAAAAGAAGGTAGTTATATTACTCAAACTTAGAACATCTGCGATAATTTCACAATTCAAATTTTGAATTCTATAGAACTTCGTATATTTGGTCCATGTATCTCAACACTTTCGCGATTATTTCTTTAAAACCTGTTCTAATTTGTTATAATACACTGGTGTGCATTGTAATATGTAAGATTATAATATGTATAGTTGCGATATTGTAATATGTAAAATTACAAGTACCCAGCAAATATTATGTCGGCAGATCGGAAACAAATGCTGCCATTTTGACAATTATTCTATTTTCGACAAATTTTTTGCTATTAAGATATATAGCATAATTATAAATATATAATAATTTCCACATTATTATAATCCATATTATTAATAATTATAATCCATATTATTAATAATTTCCACATTATTATAATCCATATTGATTTTAAAATATCAAATACATGACTTATTCTTGATGAAGATACTAATGACATATACTTGAATATTGTGATATAGAACTCGTTCATTAAAACTTAATGCTTGTGCAAAAAAATATATTGCATATAGTTATGTAACAAAGAACATATAACGAGTAGTGTGATATATATTAATTATAATTATTATACTGAAAATGACCGATTAGAAAGCTAAAGAGATTTTATTATTTAATTTTGATTTTGCTGCGTAGAGTTACCGTTCCAAGTATTATTCTCATCATCATCATCACCACCTGAATGCAATCTGTGTATATTTCCTTCTGTCCTGATCGTTGTTCCTCCTTGATTACCCAGATTTCTTCTAAACAAACTACATCATGGAAAACATAGAAAATTGTTTAGCATCTTCCGGCTGGTGAAAAAGAAAACGTCGTAGACATGTAGAGAGAATGCTTCGTACTAGTTCGCATGTATATATCAGACATCATTATTACTCCCCACTATATACACAATAGATACTTGTGCCTACATACTACGACTGTTAAGGAACCTACCGCGAAGATTGAACTACATTTTGTCGATTAGATGAAGTTGCTCTGTCAGGATTGTTATTTGCTTCTGTGGAGTCGTTATTGCCAGAATTGTCATGTTGATTTCCACCTCTATTAGTGCCAGAAAAAAACCCTACTATATAGTTGTAAACATAATTAAAGACTGAGAAGAAAGGCCATAGAAAGCGAGAGGGAAAGGCCACGTGTTGCGCTGAAGTGACTGCCGTTGTAACGTTAGTCTGGAAACATAAAAACATAAAACAGATAATAGTAAAAGTATAATATTATTACACAATCAAAAGCATTACATTATTTACATTTTTCAAAGGAAGAATTAAAATAACGGCAGTTGGAACTAATTCAAGATCCAGAAGAGTCTTGTCATCCTCCTCGTTAGTCAATTCTCTTCTGGGAAATGACGTTGACATTGTAAATTGTCGGAAGGGCAATTCGATGTTTTCGACAACGTAAATGCGTAGGTCGCGTAAAGTACTAGCTGGTTCAAACTGTCCTGTATGTGAATTTCCAGATGGCAATCTAAATTGAATTCTGGTCACAGTTGCATTATTGAGAGATGGGTTAGATTTGGGTAGCTCTTGATACTGTTGTTGTTGTTGCATTTGTTGCTATCAAAAAATGAAATTTTAGAGTTAAAATCAATCAGAAGTAAGAATGACATTTTGTTGTAATTACAATAACACTAACTTGTAATACAAGCTCTTTTTGCTTTCGTTCTAGTTTATCTTGAGCAATTTGTAGTCTGACTTTTTCACGAGCTGCAGCTTCGGCAGCCATTTCTCGTTTTCTCTCTTCCTGTGCATGTTTTATTTCTATTTCATGCTGCATTTGGCGCATTTTTTGTACATCGCGCCCCATTTTGCGTCGTTCAATTTCGCGTTCACGTTCCTTTCTTTCTTCCTCTTCTGCTCGTTGTTTTCGCTGAAGCTCAATTAACTTGCGTGCTCTTTCCACTTTTTCCTGTGAGATATATGTGAAAAAGCTAATACTCTTCTTTTCTAAAAATTATAACACATTATGTTTTCAGCAGCTCACTCACCTCAGCTGTTAGTTCCTTGGACTGATCTTCTTGTTTAGTTTCACCAGGTGTCTTTGATGCTTCTTCATTGTCTTTATGTTGGTTTTCTGAAGTTGAAGCTTTTGCATCATCTTTCTCATTATTTGAAGTATTATTTAGGATTGAAACTAAATCTGTACTTGAATTAGCTTTAGTTTCATTTCTACTGCACGCAGTAGTTTCAGCTATGTTGTTACTACTGCTAGCTGTAGCTTTTTGTTCTGCATCAATTAAGTTCATAGAAGATTGTTTACTATTCTTTCCTGCTTTTGTCAGAACATTATCAATTTTTGATGCCAATTCAACTGCAGTAGTATTACCAGCAATAATTTCTAATGGTGTACCATTTTCTCCAATAAAGAATAAAGATGGTACTGGTACCAATTGATCTAGTTACATTAAATTTAAGGAAAATTTAAGAGAATATGATCAAGTACTAAAAAATATACTTAATAATTTTAAAAGAAAATGATAAATGTTAAAGAGGATACAAATTTGTGCAAAGAACCTATAAGCCTCAGATCCACTCTCCAATCTTATAGCTACAAAACTGTCTTCTTCCAAACGAGAAGAGACTTCTGTAGTATCAATTGTTTGAGCAAATTGTGCTGATGTGTCATCCTTGCCTGTAATAACATTTTATTAAAATATAACAATATCTACAGCTTAAATGTAAGCAAAATATAACCGATCTATAGACATCTGCTTTCATATACTGTCATATAGTCATATTGTATTAAATTAAAGAAAAAACAAGAGTTTTTAAGTGCAAACAAACATAACCTAAAGCAGTAACGACACATACCTTCAATAAACACGACGAAAACTGCTTTTCGTGATTTTGACGTCGCGACAGCTTCGTTGATACTTCCTGTAAACCACTTCATTATGAGCAAAACAGTTTGTAGACTTCGTGTTTCTTTATACTTTCTGACAATATGATGACGAGGAAATACAATTGCAAAACGATGAATATACTGCAAATTTTATGACGTATCGACGAGTTCAAGTTCAAATTACACGATTTTACACACGCAAGCAGCAGTTGCGATGAGTCGTCACTTCTTTGCTTTTATCTGATGATGGTAACACACAACAGCTTAAGAGCGGCCAACTTATTGTAGTTTCTTTCGGCCGCTGGTTACTCTCTGTCTTTTTTTTACTTCAAAGGAAGGAAAAGAAAAGAAAAAGATGAAGCGTGTAAGAAATTCAGCTAAAAAGAACAAGCCTAATTACGTTTTTGAACAACAGGAACGATGGAATGGAACCATTCTTCCTGCGCAGTCCGTAGGTAAATATGTTGTCGTAACTCGTAAAAAACTACTTGCTGTACATTTATCTTTTTATTGATATTGGAATTGAATAAAACAACTGTTTAAGAATGGCACATTGTTTGAAAAAAGGTATGTACACACAAGTTATATATAAACAACTTAGACGTAAACAATTTGATTTGGCATAATATATATATATATATAAAGTTTGCATTCATAAGCAAGTACATTATCTCCATCACATTCTCGAGTTTATCCAATTTACAAATACAATTCCCAAAGTAAAATATTCTCTTCCTCTCTCCTCTATTTTTGAGGTGTCAACCTGTCTTTCATGTGATCTCAATTTTGTCTCGTTGCACTCTTATTGTTGTCTAACCTCATTCTCCACAAGACTGACTGAGAAAGTGTCACAAAGCCTGGGCAGGCTGAAGAAGGCACTGTAAACTCTCAGAATAAAATCTCGCGAAAAAAATTTATAGTGCGATTTCTGGAAGATAAACAAGTACGTAGTACGGTTATAAGCAACTGCCGGTTCTTATATCCGTAGTGTCTGTAGATGTTTTCTGTGGTGGTAGTATTGGCAGCGGCCATCTTGTCCGATTCCAGTGTTCCACCGTAACACTGCAGCAAAACGTTGGAACGAGTATGTAATGGCGAGTGCGTCTATTTCACATATTTTGATGTTGCGATAAAGTTGAGTTTGCGCGTCCGTCTTATCAGTTATTCCGACGAGATTTTTTTATCCTCGAGTATTCTCTCTCTCGTCAATTCCGTGCGCAACTGGCTCGGTTCGCGAGTCGTGATAATTCCATCGCAGCGCAGAGTGTATTGCGCGTCGGTGAATCATTCAAGATATGAGATGGAGGGACTTGAATAATACGCGATAATTGCATTACTTGTGCCGATTCAGTAACATATCACATTCCAGAGCACGTGCTACCACGTACGTCCTCGTTCGGCGCCGAATAAACGTAAATTGTTAAGTTTGATCTCGCTATTTTCGCGATAGTCTTTGGCACGCACCTGTACGCGCGCGTGCATCTCCATAATATGAAATCGGAGCGAGTATGAAGGTAACCGTGTGCTTCGACAACGTCAGAGTAGTGGTTCCATGCGGAGATGGATCTCTGCTTGTGAAGGATCTCATGCACGAGGCTATCCTGAGATACAAAAAGGCTACTGGCAAGAATGATAGCATCCTGACTATCAGCAGCCTGTCTTCTCTGACTGGAGGCGGCCTATTGGATCCAGATGATAGATTGTGCGATGTAGCTGACGACAGGGAACAAATTGTTGCCCATTTTGTGAGCTCTGATGTAAATCATGGAGATGGTGCAAGCTCAGTTGGCACAAACAGTCCTGATTTCTTTCATACTGATGGAAAGGAACAAATATATCCAATTGATATCCATTCCTCTGTACCTAGTATTAAAAGAGAAAGCACCAAGCGATTATCAATGCATGCGTTATCAACCAGGGAACCTTGTCTCACCACATATTCTGCTCAGTCTCTACCTCGAGAATCTCGACGTAGAGAACCTTTAGGTCAAGATTCTAAAGCCTCATACGAATTTGGTACTAACATTGAGCCTGAAGATGAGCAAGAAGTGCGAGAAATTGTGATAAAGAACGAAGCAGGACCATTGGGACTCCATGTGGTGCCATGTTATGACTTATTAGGCAACGATCAAGGACTTAGAGTTGAGAATATTGAACCAAATGGTCGTATTGCTAGAGATGGACAAATCGATTTACATGACAACATTATAAAGATAAACGGCCATAACTTGTTGCATATATCATTTTCAAAAGTTCAAGAGATTTTTAGAACATGCATGAATGATCCCTGTTTGCAAATATCTATTGTTAAACACAAGAGAAAAGCAAGAAGTGAAAAATCTTTGCACAAAAATCATGGAAATATCAGTGGAGGATCAGAGAAAATTGAAACTGATGAGAACATCAAGAGACTTCAATGCAGCAATTATAATCTTCTACAGACTGCAAATACTAGAAAAATTGGACGAATGATAGAAATAGAATTAACAAAAGGAATTGATGGTTTAGGATTCAGTGTTACCACACGTGATAACCCTGCTGGAGGACATTGTCCCATATACATTAAGAATATATTACCAAAAGGTGCTGCGGTAGAAGATGGCAGACTAAAACCTGGTGATAGATTGTTAGAAGTAAATAACAAAGAGATGACTGGCAAAAGTCAAGCTGAAGTTGTGTCATTGCTCAGAAATATTCCACCTGGTGGCAAAGTTAGGATGGTAGTGTCACGTCAAGAGGAAATTTCTTCAAACATTCCAGATTCTCAGGGTACTGCAACATCAATTCCCTTAACTACTGAAGTAATGGATAATAATTCAAAGTATTGGAATCCACTAAATAAATCTCCTGCAAAAAAGAACGATCTGCATGACAAATTACCCGCTCACAATTACGATAAATATAAACCAGTAAAATCTTCTGAAGACATTGTCTTATCTCCACGGAAGAATCGTATGATATTGACTTTAGATATACCAGTGCATGATTCTGAGAAAGCTGGCTTAGGTGTTAGCGTTAAAGGCAAAACCAACAGTTCTGATGACAATATCAATATGGATTCAGGCATTTTTATAAAAAGTGTTATCCATGGGGGTGCAGCGTCCAGAGATGGCCGCTTGAGAACCAATGATCAATTGCTCAATGTTAATGGTGTGTCTTTATTGGGATTATCTAATTCGGATGCAATGGAGACTTTAAGGAGAGCGATGCTTAACACGAATAGCTCAGTAACTGGTGTGATTACTCTTACAATAGCTAGAAGAATATCGTCATATGACACAAGTGAGAAGAATATTATAGATAATTTGCAGTCTCATCATAAACCGGAGTCAATTAGTAGTATATACATATCAGATTCTGCAAAGACGAACAATGGTGTCAAGGAGAAGAATACCTTAAATTCTCAGACGGATGTATTAGACAATGGAGGATTGTTGTCTTGCGTGACAGCTTCACCATGGAATCCTGTAATCGATAGGCTAACGGAGCAATACAGTAAAAGTAGTTTAAGAAATGAGAGTTACTGTCTTGCTACTAACAAGACTTGGATAGAACCTTATGCAAAAAAGGGAATTACAGGACCGCGCGACGATCGAGTGGAATCAATATTGCTAGAAGAATCCAACAATGATACCTCTCAAGGAAACGACACCAAGCGAAACACCGAGGACAAGGACAGCCAATACTCTGGAGATCCTACATACGACAGTCAATTATCTCTAGAAGAATTAAATTCTTCGTCGAATAAATTTTCTCGCGATGCTCTTGGCAGACAGAGCATGTCTGAGAAACGACACGCAGCGCTGGATGCTAAAACTACGGATACCTACAAACGAAACAAGAAATTGCGCGAAGGTAGAGAAAACAAGAACGTGGAACAGACAAGTCAGAAATTAATCAGCCACACGAGCAATCATTCAAATGACTTGGAAGATTATTCGAAAAGAAGCGGCAAAGCGAACACGTTCGAGAAGCATGTAAATAAAGGAACCTTAGCTGAAAAAACAAATGTCGACAATACCGTGAAAATCTACGAAAAGTCTGTTGATCCTGCTCAATCGGATTATATGTACACTATACCAGGATGTAACAATAAGTTTCTTTCGCCGAGGAAACATTGGCTTGTGGACGATGTGCACAGCGAAGTTACGAGTAGCAACAATATCAAAGAGCCGGAAGGTTTTTCAAACAGTCGCGGGGACGTAAAGCAGGCTTCTCTTAATTCAGCATTAGACGATCGATATAAGCGCTCACGGAAGAAAGGCGGTATTAGGTCGATGCTCCGGTTAGGCAAAAACAGGAAATCGCTCAATTTCGGCGATAACATTGAAACGAGGCACGAAACTAGTAATTATTGCAGTGGAACAATCAATTACATCGCATAAAAATACAAAAGCAATTTTTAATTTAGATGCAAAAACTTCAGTATATCAATAAACAGTATACATATACATGTGTATATATATATACACATTATCGCGTATTTCCAAATATAAATATATAAATACACACTTACATATATATAAATATATATATATACATATATATATATTTTACCTATATGTATTATCTCGGTTCCAAAGTGCCTTATATCAGTAAAAGAAAGTAATTAACTCTGTACATATAATTTTGTACTTGTCTCTTTAATCGATATGTGAATCACTGTACTTAATTAAATATAAATATTTGTATTAGTTTATTATACTATTAAAAAAATTAAGCAATAAAAATAATTCCGAGATAGGAATTATTGTATTAACAATCGCGCGGTTCAGACTTGCAAAACATACCTCCATCAATTAAGCACGTATCTCTATAGCGATCTTGAATTCGCATTAACAAAGTATATCATTAATATGAAAAAGTCACAAAAAAGAGGATATATCAAAAAAATCACAAAAATTATAATGGTAAGAATACACTTTTAATTACTTTTCTTACGAAATTTTTCACTAAACTATATAAGTTTCTTCAGGAATTTTCTTCACCAGTATTTAACAAAACTATGTTGTATGTTTCAGCACTTCAGATTGCGCCAAACACAATATTTTGTCAACAGAAACGTTTTCGAGGAAAAATTAATATACAAAAACCCAGAGCGCCGTTTTATTATCGAGCATTGGTAAATAAGTTTATGACACCATTTTACCCGTCTCCAATAAAAGGCAAGCCACTAGCAGAATTATGTCAGAAAGTAACGAAGACGAAGAAAGAGAGAGAAATTAATCCTTACCAAAGAATAATAGCACGTGAGGTTCGGAACTGGTATGACAATTCCAAAATGATTGCCATATGCCATCAAAATTCTATATCGGAAGAAGAACTATTTGAGTTAAAAGTTCCGTTGAAAAGGGCGAATATGTATTATAAAAGATATAACAAAATTATCATGAGATTAGCGTTGGAAGATTCACCATACGCGGCGACACTACCGTTATACTCGGCCGATTTCGCAGTGGTGTTTGGATCGGATACAAATGTCGCTGACTTCGAAAAAATCGTCAGAAAGTTTCCACAAGTTATTTTAATAGGTAAGTAACTTTACTCAAAAAAAAAAGGACACTAAGAAATAGATGTTGACGCAAATGTTGAATGTGTTTGTAAATTTCTTTTTATAGCGGGTATACTGGAGGGACGTGTGCTGAACAAGATTGACTTCTTAAAATACGGCAAAATGGATCTTACAACATCACGGGTGCATCTTGTTCAAGTGTTACAAATGGCCGGTGGCAATAACTTAAATCAGCAGCTCACGCATCATCAGTCGACGTTAGTTGCTCGACTAAAACAGATTGGTACAAACGAAACAGCTTCTGCCGAAAACGAAGAATCGGTGCCCGTATAATTGCAAAGATATACTTAAATTTATTTAAAGCTTTAAGTACGAGTTATTTCCTTTTACATCTTATATTTACGATAAAAATAAGAAATATTCGTACAAAGTCAAAGATGTGTTTCTCTCACTTTATTATCTCACTTCCAATCTCATCAAAAAGGCAGTGCCGCAATACAGTTAATTATTGAGCAAACAGCATGTTATTACTCTTATTGCATACTCTTTCATCGGAGTTTCAAGTTTATATAAAAGACCATTGCACGCATATTATGTGACTTTTTTAATTTATTTTATGTCAATAGTATCAGTACGAATAACGATGTAAAAGCAATTCCACGGTACGTCGTATTGTGACGCAAACGTTGCGCTCACTTATTGTTGCGGCAATTGTAGTTCTTCAGTGGCAGTAATTACAGCAAGGATGACACTTGACTCCGTTTTCACCACATCTGCAGCCACCGGATGTGTCCCCTTTACCCTGTAACAAGCAACCAACACAATCGATAAAAAAAAACGAAAGAATGTACTGATTAATAAACTTTTTTTTATGGTTTTTTACTAGAACTTAAAACTTTTTATAGAAATCGTAATATGTATGAAAAACAATGAAAACTAAATCAATACTTACACTCGGTCCCCAACGCGGTCCTCTGGTAACCCAACATATCTCGGTTTTGCACATGGAGCAAATCAGCCAATCGCAACCGAACTTTTTCATAAGAACGACAGCACATGTGGGACACGGAAGTGCCTCACCTCTGTCTACCATCTCCTTCAGCATTGCTGCTGTCCTTTTAGATTCTTGATCAGTGTTGTTTGAAAGTTCTTCTTGCTGATATTCTTTGCAGTTCTTTCCGGTATGCACGGCCTTTTAAAAAGTTAAAACAAACCAATAAGATAAAGATAAGAAGTAATACTAAAAAAGAGAAAAAAAACTTTAAATTTCTTTCAATATTATATTTTCTAGAAAATGTGTAAATTGTTTGCAACACTCACTCGACAGGTAAGACAATTATTGGCTTGGCACACGGGACACAGGAAATTGTTCACATCATCGTCATAAATACACCAACCAGGACAGTCCGGCGTCTTGCAATGGAAAGCCTTGTTTCCAGCGTTGTTTTCCGCTTGCGCGATTGACTTCGCTAGATGTTGCTGATAAACTTCCGGCTCGACAAGCTAGGCATAGAACAATAATAAGATTATCGCAAACTTTATTAAAACTTGCAGCGCAGTTAATCTCAAAACAGAAGCTCACCGCCTTAATCTCACGTTCCTGAAGGGTCGATTCACACGTATATTTGGCGTCTCTGTATGGACATTTCACCTCCGGTTCTTCGCAGTATGCGATTGTATTGACGATACAAGCTCTATAAAAATCAAAATTCTTTATAATTCGCGAAAATAAAACGCGTGTCCGAATTATAAATAAAAATGTAATTGGCTTATTACTCTTTTGCTGCACAGCAGATTAACAATATCTACGGATATATAATTTGCGTTTAAAAATTCACTGATAATATTGAAAGTGTATACAGATCACATTACATGTATTACAGATTTTCAGTATTGGCAGTGAATTCTGAAACGCATCCATGGTCATATATACATTTCGCAATAACACTAGCATAATTGACGCTTTTGTAACGCGTATGAATCAGTGTATCATATAGAGCAGACACATGTAATATGACGCATTACGATTCGATACACAATGTATGTATCTAGACCTTCGATGAGTCAAATGCATCTCGAATGACATATTAAATTAGAATGCGATAAATGATAATTGACAGAGACAATGATAGGAAAACTGGATTTAATATAATGAATTAACGAGTAATTTAAATTTCATCTACCTGCAGAACATGTGCAAACAATCTCTCAGAATTACACCTTCGCACGGACCGTAGGTAACGAAACAAATTGGACACTCGATTGACTCGGAATTCGGAATAACGTCCCAATCTTCTAGCGATATCAGTTCCTCGTATGACATCTTGACGTTTTTCGATGTATCTTCCGTCTCCGTTTTTCCTCCCTATTGTTGCCAAATGTATGTTTATATGGATCTTTCCTTTTTGTTAAATGCACTCTCTGCTAGCATGAAAAAAAAAAAAAATGAAAAGCAATAAAACTGTAGAAGCGCCTAAGCAAAGAAAAAAAAAGACGTTACTTGACATTCATTTGTTGCTGATTCTTTCTCTCCTTCGATCATTTCTTGATGTTCTTCAATTGTCTGTAAAGCTTCCATAGGCGGATCTTGCGGCAATTCCTCAGTAACTTTATTCTCCGCGGATTGTGCCTTGTTTGCTTGAGCTGCATCGTCAATATGTTCTACAATTGAAATAGATCATCCATTTATAATAACTAATCCAGTAAACATCATAAGTAACATTGCAATTATCATGATTTCCCATTCAACAATGTAAATGCAACATAACACGTGTTGTAACAATTTATAATATATTATAAATAATTATAACATTGATATAATGTTTCTCTTGATGTTTATTTAAAGAAGAAAAGCGTAAGAAGTATTTTACGTGACATTAATTAATTCTAAATATGATTTGTATGAAAACTTGTTAATTTAAATAATGACATAAAAAGTAAAAACAATAAATCAGCATCAAATAAATCAGATTACCAGGCGCCACGAGATAAAGAAACACCGGTGAGCCATCCTCCGCGTGTAGCTCGTCGAGAGTGGCCTCGTCACGATCCGCCAAGTTTTTCCCGATGATCCATCGCTGCACGTTCGTGGGTATTTCGAACTCCGTATGTATCTTTGTCTTCAGCTCGGCTACCGTCATCCTCGTCGGCAGCTGTTATCATAGCTCGGTTCGTGAAGCCGTTTTGTTTGCATATTGAGCTGTCAGTATCGGTTACTTACCTGAAGTGGTATGGGCCCTTGGTGAGCGAGTTTGTCTTCAATATACATATTGACTTTAATCGACTGATCTTTCAAACGCGCCGCTGAACGCTGTCGTATCACGGAACAATGGATCTTGAGCCTTGCCAATTCCTTCGCTAATCCCGCCGCTTGCTGATGATGACCCGACGCGATGGCCTCTTCCAGCTTTCTTAGTAATCGATTAATGGCCAAGGTATTCATGTTTCTTGCCGATGAATCGTCTGCGACACCATATATCAAATTTCTTTTGCGAGAGAGACAGAGAGAGAGAAAGAGAGAGAGAGAGAGAGAGAGAGGGAAAGAGGAAGAGTGAGTTCTAAATAAAAATAGATTAGAATTAATAAATTTCACGGTGACAAGAGCCGTTGTTTTCGCCGGATGT
>QVNW01000342.1:0-27120 GCA_014825475.1 Pseudomyrmex flavicornis | reverse complement strand
TTGGCATAAGAGCCTAGGTTGGCATAAGAGCCTAGGTTGGCATAAGAGCCTAGGTTGGCATAAGAGCCTAGGTTGGCATAAGAGCCTAGCTTTATTGTTAGGAAGGAGTCTCCTTATCTCTTCATAAAGACGAAGAGAGAGGGGGGCTTTCTATATATAGGCTCTTCATATGAAGGACAGAAAAAATATTTCCTGAAGCTACGCTATCGATTTTAAATTTAAAGAAAAAATAACATTATTAATAAAATCGATAATAATCATATATTTTATTTAAAAATTGCTTTGATTTGATATATATCAAGGAAAAATCTTTCAAAGAATGACTAATATCAGAGGGGAATATTTTGATCTTCTTTCTGATTCTCCAAAATTGAAGAGAAATTGAAGAGAAATTGAAATTTCCGATAAAAAATCTTCTTCTTATAGAAGAATCAATAAGTGATGTTCTATCTTTATATTGAAAATGAGAATGATTCTCATTTAGACTAAGTAAGTCGCGTAAGAGTCGTTGGAAACGAAGGAGATATAGTATGTTTTTTGAGACTGCTTTAGAGAAAAAAGATTTGTTGTTGGTAGAGTCTCTTTCATATGAAGAGCGTATGGTGATTTGGCTTTTTCGTCTTTTTAAACAGGACGATATGAAGAAAAAATCGCAAAAATTACGCGTTCTTTTTGGAAGTGATGGTTTGAAATTAGAGAAAAATCTTATGGTTTTGGAAGACGCGGTTCTTTTGCCAAAATCTGAGGGGGTAGTTTCTTTGAGGGAAGAAGGGCTGCTTTCTGCCTTGGCGATGGTGCAGCATGGTCTTTCTTTAGCATTTCATAATCAAGTTTATCGGAAAGCTTTAGAATCGATTGCAGATATTTTAGCGGCTTATGGATATTGGCTTCAAATGCCGCAAAATATGTCTCTTTTTAGAGAAGAACAACCTATACGAGATCAAGATTCTGCCTTAGAGTTAGAGACAGATATTTATAGTTTAGCCGCAGAATGAGGTTTATATGAATGAAGTTATTGAGACGATTAAGAATCGTCGTTCAGTAAAATTATTTAATCCAGAGATTTCTATTGAAGAATCTGAGCTGAGAGAGATTTTAGACGTTGCGCGTCATGCACCAACGGCATTTAATTTGCAAAATGTGCGTTTTTTGGTTGTGCGTGATGCTGAGCAACGCCGTAAGATTAAAGAAGTTGCTTGGAATCAGCCGCAAATTAGCGATTCTTCTGCGCTGATTATTATGTGTGCTGATATGAAAGCGTGGGAGAAAGACCTTACAAAACAGTGGGGAAATGTTCCGTCTGAGATTGCCGAACTTTATATTAAAACCTCCATTCCGAATTATTATAAGAATAAAGAAACTGTACAGCGTGATGAGGCATTTCGCTCTTGTGGCTTAGCGGCTTATGCCCTGATGATGGCAGCCAGTGCCTATGGTTGGCAAACCTGCCCAATGGATGGGTTTGATTTTGAAGCCGTTAAGAAGATTATTCATCTCCCTAAAGATCATGAGCTCGTGATGTTTGTCGCTCTCGGAAAGCAGCTTGAAGAAGCAAAGCCGCATCCTGGGCGTCTTCCATTGGAAGAACAGCTCGTTTTTGAGAGATTTTAAAATATTGTTTTATTGTCAGAGAAGGGGAGTTCCAGTATATAGGACTAAATAGCTCCCTTTTCATTACTTTTCCTGAGTGAAGCGGGCGCGCTGATTCTTTAGGAGAAGTTATGACAAATTTTACCGATCTTGGTCTTGCAGAGCCGATTTTAAAAGCTTTACAAGAAGAAGGTTATGAGAAGCCGACCCCTATTCAAGCGGGTTCTATTCCTTCTTTGATGGAGGGGCGGGATCTCCTAGGTCTTGCTCAGACAGGAACGGGGAAGACAGCGGCTTTTGCGTTGCCGATTTTACATCATCTTTTATTAAAGCCAAGAAAGCCGCCTCATAAAGGAATGCGCGCGCTTGTTTTGGCACCTACGCGGGAGCTTGCTTCGCAGATTGATGCGAATTTTACAGCTTATGCGCGCCATATGAAATTTTCTCATGCGGTGATTTTTGGCGGTGTAGGGCAAGGGCGGCAAGTTGACGCGATGAAGCATGGTGTCGATGTTTTGGTTGCGGCACCTGGGCGTTTATTGGATCTTGTCGGTCAAGGATTTATTGATCTGTCTAATTTGGAAATTCTCGTTCTGGATGAAGCTGATCGCATGCTTGATATGGGGTTCGTGCATGATATTCGCCGTATTATGGCACTTTTGCCTAAAAAGCGGCAGACATTGCTTTTCTCAGCAACAATGCCGAGTTCTATTCGTGATTTAGCACATTCGCTTCTTGATAATCCTGTAACGGTGCAAGTAACCCCAGAATCAAGCACGGTGGAGCGTATTCGCCAAGCGGTTCTTTTTGTAGAATCATCTAAGAAAAAAGATGCTTTATTAATGTTGGTTGATAATGAGCGCGTTGTGCGGGCGGTTGTCTTTACCTTAATGAAGCATGAAGCCAATAAAGTAGCGGAATTTTTAAATAAACATGGCATTAGTGCGGCGGCAATTCATGGAAATAAATCGCAAACTGCACGTGAGAAGGCGATGAGTGGCTTTCGTGATGGGAGTGTTAAAGTTCTTGTTGCGACTGATATTGCGGCGCGCGGTATTGATGTGGATGATGTGACGCACGTCTTTAATTATGATTTGCCAAATCTTCCTGAATCTTATGTGCATCGTATTGGGCGTACAGCGCGTGCAGGGCGTGAAGGTTGGGCGATTTCTTTATGTGATGCCGAGCAACGCGCTTGGTTGCGTGATATTGAGCGGCGGATTGGTAAGGCGATTGCCCCTGTTTTAGATCATCCATTCCATTCTGATGAAGCGCAAAATTCTACACAAAAACCGCCTGTTTTGGGTGGTGGTCGTGGAAATAATCGCGGTAATGGGCGTGGGAATAAAAATGGTTCAGCTGGTGGGGCGCGTTCAGGACATGCTTCTGGAAAAGGCGGCGCAGCTGGTAAATCTGGGACTCAGGGAGGCAGCCAGCCAGCAGGACGGCGAAATAGCGGGTCTCGCCGCCCATCTTCACGCTAAAATTATAAGCCTCGGTTAAAAGAAAATTTCGATAAAGAGGGAGAAAGGGAGGCAGTGCCTCCCTTTTTATTATGACTATTTTAATCCTGCAGGATAGAGGTCATATAGCTTATCTAAAGCACCTTCTGCATCAGACGTGCTAGTACTAGAAGCTTTATGCCATTCTCTTATATCTTTATAGGTAAGTTTTGGAAGATCTTTGAGAGTGAAGAAAAATTTATTTATAAAATACTGTTCACGCTCTTCCTGATTTTGGAGATCTTCAGTAGCGAACTGCAATCTTCTTTGAGGTTCTGTTCTTCTTAGGAACGATAATGCAGCATTTTCAAGATAGATCCAAGAAGAGTTTGTTTTTAATGTCTGTGGATTACTATTATGGCTTTCTAGGAAGAATATAGTCTCAGTTTTATCCATCATATTGTAAAGCTGCCTCAATAGTAATGCTTCTATTTTGGTAGATATGATTCTTTTTATTTCATATGATGGATCCTTCTCATGTTCCGTCTTATATAGATTATATATTATATTTAATAATTCACGATAATCACCCCATTCCCAAGCATCAATAAAGCAATTAATCCCGAATTTCTTTTTTAAGAATCCAATAAGGAAATAAAAATTGCCATTTTCTATGTCAGCATGTGAGTGAGAGATAAAAATATGTGGAGTCTCTTTTGGTTGAGGAACCATATATTGGCTATCTTATCCATATTAAGATGGGGATCTTTAAGAAGTTCTCTTGTTTTCTCTAATCGTTTATCTGCTGACGTTCTTGTCTTTAATTTTGCATCTTTGATAGCTTTGCCAGCTTTGATGTAAGCGTTGTAATCACAATATTTATAGAGAAACCTAGGATAAACTCGATTTCTTATCTCATTTGTTGTGATAGAATAACGTGCAAACATGGAAGGATTCCTAAATAATGTGTGAAGAGAAGTTAGAGTGTCATAATGGAGCTTTAGAACACAAGGATAAAGATAAAAGCGAGATTAATAAGGATAGGGTTCTTTATTTAAATTTGATACAGGATCTTGTAACTCGTTTTGCGAATCTGGGGGCGTCTGTAAAAAATTGGATGGTGACGGTTTTATTGGGGGTGATATCGTATGAGGTAAAAAATCCTCATGAATATTTTTGGGTTTTAAATAATAGTGTTTTTGCTTCTTTTTTCGTGATGAGCCTATATTATCATCGACTTGAAGAACAATATATTGCGCTTTATAATTATGTTGTAGAAGATAAAAATTATTCTGGATATATTTTCATATTATCACCTGAAAAATTTCTAGAAAAAGGTATAAGGAAAGTGACTTTTAAAGAATCACTGACGGTCTTTAATGTTTCTTTTTATATAGCTGTCTTTTTATTGATGAATCTCATATATTTTCTGCTCAGCTCTAAATAGTTATAAAAGAAATATTATCAATTTAATCTATTAGTCTTTTTTAGAGTTTAGCTGAGTTCTTGATAAAAGCTTATCCATAGAGTCATGTTATTATAGGGATTTATGGGATGAGCGATAAGAGTGAAATCAATAATAATAGGGATTTTATAGTCATATGAATTTATATAGGAGAAATAGCAGTTTTTCCGCTCTTCTCCTTTTTTAAAGAATAGCTAGCTTTATGAACAGAGATAATAAAAGGAGGAAGAGGAGGCAGTGCCTCCCTTTTTAGTTTTTATCTGTAATTTCTTTTGTTTTATCAAGGCGAATATCAAGATATTCTATCACATTCTTGATTGTGATTTTTTGCATCGCAGAGGTAAATTTTTCCATAAAGTCATAATTTATCGCACCTTCTGAAGTTATGGGGAGGGAGATAGTTTCTGTTTTTACTTTTTTCCAATTGGCTTTATGTTCGTAGCCAAATTTAAGTTTTATTGATTTTTGTACTACTGTAGAGAAGAAGAAAAGGTGTTCTTTATTTATTGCAGAGTGGTTCAATTTTATTAGGTAGGCGTTGTACAATATACCAGTTTTTTGAGGGTGAGGATTGACGTTACCAGTTGCGATTGCGCCATCCCCAACGACTCCTAGAGTCATTTCGGATGATTCGAAATCAGAGCTTCTTCCGTAGTACATTATACCATTATTTCCATGTTTTGCGTTTACTAATGGCAGATTGAATTCGGCGGTTTTTGTTCTTGAAATATCACGTTGTTTGTTAAACTGTTTTGGATATATAGATTTTAACATAACTTCATGAAACAACTCCCCAAGCCTAAACTCTTTCCAAGTGACAGCATAAAGGCTGTTTAAAGTCTCTTGCTCTTCTTGAGTGAGGGTGTAATCTGAAAGACCCGTTGCAGAGAGATAGGCTTTTATCGTTGCTACGCGTTCTTCCTCTAGCGTTGCTATGAATTCTTCCATAAAGTCATAATTTATTGCACCTTTTGAAGTTATGGGCAGGGAGATATGAGCTTCTTTAAAGCTAGCATCAACATCTCTTACTAAACCAGATAAGAGCTTCTTTTTTTGTTTATTTAGAAGTGTTGTAAAGTAGATTGCAGTTTGTTCATTTAATTGTATTTTGGGAATAATTTTACGAACAAACTGACCAGCATACCATGGTTTCTTACGGTAGAAGAAATCCATTTGTAGTAAGCCCAAGCTCCAAGTATTTGCAGGATTTATATTTTGTTTGTTGGCAAATCCTGTTGTTTGCAAAATACCCTGATTTTGTGATGTTCGTGTTATGTAATCATATTCTGATCCAAGAACGAGTTTTTCTTTATTAAATCCTAGTGTTTTTTTAATTTCAAATAATTCCCCAAGCTTAAATTCTTTCCATTCAATCTTATGGTCATTTTCGAGCCGCTCAAGCTTTTCTTGCAGTGAGCGGCTTAGGGCTTTCCCAAAGAATTTTCCTGCCTGAGAATATTATCGACTTCCCAAGAGAGATAGTCAGTGACGGTTTTTCTAAAATCATTAAAAGTTGGTTTTGTTTCTATTTTTTTATGTTGATCAAAATTCCAGTCCGCGCCTGAATTGGTAATATAATCTTCAATATAAATTTCTTCTAAATTCCAATCCGCCTCTATCTTCGCTTTTGTACCATTTTTATAGATTTTAATTATATCGCGATAACGTTTTGTGGGGTTATCTAATTCCTGAAGGGAGCGTGAGGTGCGTTTATAGCCATCATTGCGGAAATCAATAAATTTCACTGTGCGTTCAAAATCATGTTTTTTATGGGCTTCAAAAATATAAATACTTGTTTGAACACCTGCTTGTGGCTGAAAAAGATCCATAGGCATTTTAATACTGGCAAGGAGTGTATGTTTCTTGAGTATTTTTTGATTTGTCTTCACCGCTTTCCCAGAACCAGCAGAATCTTGAATAATAATTGCCCCTAATCCATTTGGCTCCATATGGTTAAGACCAAATTCTATAAAAGGCATCCCATTTTCTTTGTAAGAAAAAGGTGGATTTAAAAGGAGTCTATTGGCTTTGAAATTTTTATAAATATGGGGAGGGCGATCAAATGTGTTCCCTTTTTCAATTTTAGCACTGCCATCACCCCGTAAAATCATATTTGTTGCGGCAAGTGTGTACATTTCTGCATTAAATTCAACGCCTAAAAGCTGTTCTTTTTTGATCTGGTCGATTTTATTTTGAGCAGCTTCTGTGGCGCGCCCATATTCTCTTTCTGCATCATCGATCATATGTTCCATGGCAGAAATTAAAAATCCTGCAGAGCCTGTCGCAAGATCCATGACGCGTGAGTTGCGATCAATATCAAGAATAGAAGACATCATTTCTGTAATATAAGGCGGGGTTAGAACGATCCCGATTTCCTTTCCATCGCCTAGGGCATATTTAAGAAATTCAGAATACATCTCTCCCATAATATCCAGATGCCCCGCTGTTGCATCAATAGAGAGAAAGATATGATGATAGATAAAGGTAAATATTTGCTTATTTGTGCTTGATTTCTCAGGAAGTAATTTTGAAACTTCCTTATTTAAAGTGATTTTCTCATCACGCTGTATATCTTTAGAAATTTCATGAAAGCTTGAAATCATGAGATTTCTTTTATCTTCTGGAATCTCCCTATATTTTAGAAATTCTTCAATATGATTAAGGATAATAATGCCATCACGAGATTTCTCTGCTTTGCTTCCTTTTAAGTCATCAGGGGTAAGACCGTCTTTGATAAATTCTTCCGTCCCATCAGGATTTTTATTAAAAATTGGTTGCATCGAAAGCAGCGCGCCAGAGACATAAAGGACGCGATGCGGGGCTGTAATATTCAGATTATGCATTAATTTATTAAGTGTTTTTGCTTGTTTTTGGAGATCTTCTCGCGATTTGATAAGAATTTCATGTTTTTCTTCTTCAGTGAGAAGCGCGTTTTTATAAAATTCGTTAAAGCTTTCTTTAGTTTCTAAGAAATTAAGGCTGTTTACCTCTAATTCTTTAAAAGATTCATGACCAGAGCCATAAACATAATAAATTTTGAATTGAATATCTTCTTCAGAGTCCCCTGCAATGCCGATAGCAATCGCATCTTTATATTTTTGTGAAGCAATAACGCCTGTTGCGTAATAAAGGGCACCATTTACGGCGTAAGAAGAAAGCGCATTATGTTCAAAATTGATTTTATTATTTTTTACTGAGATAAGTTTTTTAAGACCAAGCTTATTTTCTATAAGAATAGGGAGATCATATTTTGTGAGGCTGAAATCAGGCTTTCCAAAATTTGTTTTATTCTCAGTTTTTGCACGCCCTTTGAGAGCTTCTTTAAGATAATCAGGAATGGCAGATTCGACATAATAATCAATGCCATTTTCTAGCTTTAAATCAGTGAATTTCTTTTTGATATAATCATTGAGATGATCTTCTAAAGACCATTTTTTTGCTATAGTTTTGCTTGGTGCTTGGTGCTTGGTGCTTGGTGCTTGGTGCTTGGTGCTTGGTGCTTGGTGCCATGATTCGTCTCAATAATCTCTATTTTATGAATTTATAAAATATATTCTACTCTATGGGAGGAGAGATAAAAAGACGTATGGTTTCTTATTTTTTACTTCTTTATTTTAATTTATAGGAATTTTTGTTTTGTGCGTGGGGGGAAATAATCCCCCTGGCGGAGAGGGTGGGATTCGAACCCACGGTACGCTATTAACGCACGGCGGTTTTCAAGACCGCTGCCTTCAACCACTCGGCCACCTCTCCGTCTGGAGTGACCCCCTTAAACACCAGAATCGATTCTAGGTCAAGAGGGTAAAATGCTTGACCAATGATAAAAATAGATTTAAAAGGAAAAAACTTTCCAAACACGTCACTCCGCGAGGGTTCGCGCAGTGGCGCGTTTGTCGTGTGAATTGAAGGATATGACGTGTTCGAGCAGCTTTCCAGTAGAATGTCGCGTATTTTTGAAGGGCTCTCTAAAGAGGGGAAGCTTTCAGAAGGTGATGTCTCTGAAGCTATGCGCGAAGTGCGCTTGGCTATGTTGGAGGCGGATGTCGCGCTTCCTGTCGTAAGAAGCTTTGTTAATAATGTAAAAGAGCGCGCTGTTGGCGGGCAGGTTCTCGAGGGAATCTCACCTGGTCAGGCGGTGGCTAAAATTGTTAATGATGCGCTTATCGAAGCTTTAGGTGGGGCAGGTTCTGTACCCCTTACTCTTTCAGCGGCAGCACCTATGCCTTACCTTATGGTTGGGTTGCAAGGGGCTGGGAAGACAACAACAACAGGTAAGCTTGCTCTTCGCTTGGCGCAGCGTGAGAATAAAAAAATTCTCTTGGCGAGTTTGGATGTACAACGCCCTGCAGCACAATTGCAATTACAGCAATTAAGTGAGCAAGTTGCACAGAAATGCCCTAAAAATGTGGCATCCTTCCCCATTCAGCCAGGTCTTACCCCGATAGATATTGCCCAAAAGGCAATGGAAATGGGGCGGCGCGAATCGTATGATATTGTTATTTTAGATACGGCAGGTCGCCTTTCTATTGATGATGCCTTGATGGATGAAGTCCGTCAGGTGCGCGATGTTGTGAAGCCTGTTGAGACTCTCCTTGTTGTCGATGCGATGACGGGGCAAGATGCCGTTAATACAGCCCAAGCTTTTAAAGAAAAGATTGGTATTAGCGGTGTTGTTATGAGCCGTATGGATGGTGATGCGCGCGGTGGTGCGGCACTTTCTATGAAGGCTGTAACAGGGTCGCCTATTAAATTTACGGGCTCTGGTGAAAAACTAGAGGCTTTAGAAGAATTTCATCCTGAGCGTGTTGCGGGTCGCATTCTTGGCTTGGGTGATATCGCTGGGCTTGTTGAAAAAGCTTCGGAACAGCTTGACCATGAAGAAGGCGAGCGTGTTGCGAAGAAAATGATGTCTGGTAAATTTGATCTGGATGATTATGTCTCTCAGATCAATCAGATTAACCGTTTAGGCTCTATTTCTGGCATTTTAGGAATGTTGCCAGGAATGGGGAAGCTGAAAGATGTTTTAGAAGGCTCGAATGTTGATACATCAGCCATTTTTAAACGTCATAAAGCGATTATCTCTTCCATGACCGCGCAAGAACGCAAGATGCCTGAAATCATCAAGGCTTCACGTAAAAAACGTATTGCGGCTGGTTCGGGCACGACAGTGCAGGAAGTCAATAAACTGTTAAAACAGTTTGATGAGATGTCCTCCATGATGAAGCGCATGAGCAAGATGGGTCTGTCTGGTTTAATGCGTGGCATGGGGGGGGCTGGTATGGGCGATATGCTCAAAGGGATGGGGCGACCAGGTGGTCGCTTTCCGTTCGGGTAAGCGCCTTTCTGGCTATAGTGCCTTTTTTAGAAAATCTCTTTTAACTCTGGGAGTTTTTATGAGCTTAAAAATTCGTCTCGCACGTGCAGGTGCGAAGAAGCGTCCATATTACCATATTGTTGTTGCTGATAGCCGCAGCCCACGTGATGGTCGTTTTATTGAAAAAGTTGGGTCATATAACCCAATGCTTCCTTCAGATCACGCTGAGCGTATTCGTCTTAATGATGAACGCATCAAGCATTGGCTCTCTAACGGGGCGCAAGCAACCGATCGCGTTGCACGTTTCCTTGGAAATGCTGGTCTTGCTCCTAAGCCTGCTTATCGTGAGCAACCAAAGAAATCTGCGCCTAAGAAGAAGGCTCAGGAACGTGCAGCAGCGGCAGCAGCTGCTTAAGACGTTTTTGTCAATTTAAAGGCTTTCTAAAGTGACTAGACCTTTTTCAAAAGATGATATTTTAGTGGCAACGATTGGCAGACCCCACGGTATTCGTGGGTTGGTTCGCCTTTATTCTGCGCTAGAATCTGCTGAAATGGTGGAAGCACTTGGGCTTTTACATGATGAAAAAGGTCGTTTTTGGCGCATTGAGTGGAGAGGTGAGGGAATTGCTGCTCTTTTAACAAAAGAGGGCGTTGCTTTAGCTGATCGCAATGAGGCTGAGAAAATGGTAAATTGCCGTCTCTATGTACCGCGTGAGGCATTGCCTGAGATTGAGGATGATAGTTTTTATCATACTGATCTCATTGGAATGGATGCGCTTTCTCCGAATGGGGAAGCGTTAGGCAAGGTGGTCATTGTGCATGATTATGGGGCAGGGACGAGCTTAGAGCTTTCCTCTGGTCATATTGTGCCTTTTACACATGCTTGTGTGCCTGATATTGATCTGAAAAATCGTTCTTTAACCATTATTCTACCAGAATTTGTGGAAGTTGAGGGCGATCTCTCTGGAGAGGTACAGATTCGTTCATGAGCTGGCATGCTGATATTTTAACACTTTTCCCCGAGATGTTCCCAGGGTCGCTAGGGTTTTCCCTTGCGGGGCGGGCATTAAAAGAGGGAAAATGGTCATATCAGGCGCATCATTTAAGAGCTTATGGTCTTGGTGTTCATCGTGCATTAGATGATACGCCATTTGGGGGTGGGGCTGGTATGGTCATGCGCCCTGATGTGGTGGATCGCGCTTTGGGGGATATGATAAAAAACGGTGCAGAACGCCCGATTATTTATCCTACACCACGGGGGCGGCGTATGACGCAATCTGATGTGAAGCGTTTTTCAAGCGGGCAAGGGGTGATTATTCTTTGTGGTCGTTTTGAGGGTGTTGATGAGCGCGTTTTGCAAAAAAATAATGTAGAAGAGCTTTGTTTGGGAGATTTTATTCTCTCAGGTGGGGAAATTGCTGCATTAGCGTTATTAGATGGGTGTATACGGCTTTTACCAGGTGTCATGGGGTCTGAGCAAAGCGAGGAAGAAGAGAGTTTTTCTGAAGGTTTGCTCGAATATCCACATTATACCCGACCTGCAGAATGGGAGGGGTTAGAAGTTCCTTCTATTTTGCTTTCTGGTCATCATGAAAAGATAGCATCTTGGCGACAAGAAGAATCTCGAACTGTCACACAAAAGAGGCGACCTGATTTATGGGAAGCTTATTTGAAAAAGCAGTCGATCGGTTAGTTTGTTTCTCTTAGGAGTTTGGTTATGAACATTATTGAGCAATTTGAGGCGCGTGAAATTGAGCGTCTAACAGCTGCACGTGCGGTTCCAGCTTTCCAAGCTGGTGATACAGTACGCGTTGGTGTACGCGTTGTTGAAGGAACACGTGAGCGTGTTCAGGTTTTTGAGGGTGTTGTGATTGCACGTTCTAACCGTGGGTTAGGCAGCAGCTTCACTGTTCGTAAAATTTCAAATGGTGAAGGTGTTGAGCGTGTATTCCCGCTTTACGCGCCTTCTATTGCTGAAATTGAAGTTGTTCGCCGCGGTAAAGTACGCCGTGCGAAGCTCTATTATCTCCGTGGTCGCTCTGGGAAATCTGCACGTATTGCAGAACGCCCACGCGAAATGGATAAAAATAGCGCAGCTTCTTAAGCAAAAACTATTTTGAATGATGCTTTTTAATGAAAGAGCATCATTGCATTTCATAGTGAAGAGCTCGTAAGGTAGGATTACTTTACGGGCTTTTTTATATTCTTCTCTTGCTTTTCTTTTCTCTTATTGGAGTATCTTCTCAATGGTTGTCGCGCAGCGTATGGGGCGTATTTTGCCAAGTCAAACAATTGCCATTACACAAGAAGCGCGCCGTCTTAAGGCTGAAGGACGTGATATTATTAGCCTTTCTGCGGGTGAGCCTGATTTTGATACGCCTGATTTTATTAAAAAAGCAGCGATTGCAGCGATTGAGCGTGGTGAGACAAAATATACAGATGTTGCGGGAACTTTAGGGTTAAGGCTGGCTGTTTGCCAGCGTTTAAAAGAAGATTTTAATCTTTTTTATGAGGCGGATGAGATTTGTATTTCCACGGGTGGCAAGCAAGTTATTTATAATGCGATGGTGGCAAGTTTGAATTTAGGTGATGAGGTGATTATTCCAGCGCCTGCTTGGGTGAGCTATCCTGATATTGTCCAGCTTGCTGATGGTAA
Source organism: Pseudomyrmex flavicornis (assembly GCA_014825475.1). Classification (NCBI taxonomy): domain Eukaryota; kingdom Metazoa; phylum Arthropoda; class Insecta; order Hymenoptera; family Formicidae; genus Pseudomyrmex; species Pseudomyrmex flavicornis. The sequence continues at coordinate 14,653 of QVNW01000342.1, read as the reverse complement.
GCCTGTGATTATTCAAACCAAAGAAGAAGATGGATTTCGCTTAACACCAGAAGCGTTAAGAGCAGCTATTACAGAGAAAACAAAATGGTTTATTCTTAATAATCCTTCTAATCCAACAGGGGCATCTTATTCTTTCGAGCAACTCAAAGCGTTAACAGATGTGCTGTTAGATTTCCCTCATATTTGGATTTTAACAGATGATATTTACGCAAAGCTTCTCTATGATAATCAAAAAGCCGTCACAGTCGCCCAAGTAGAGCCGCGTTTAAAAGAACGCACTGTGACGATGAATGGTGTAAGTAAAGCCTATGCGATGACGGGGTGGCGTATTGGTTTTGCTGCCTCTCCACGTGATTTCACGAAACAGCTTGTTAAATTACAGGGGCAAAGCACAAGTAATACATGCTCTATTGCGCAAGCCGCTGCTCTAGCGGCTCTTGAAGGCCCGCAAGATGTGCTTTTACCGATGTTAGAGCTTTATCAAAAACGGCGTGATCTTGTTGTATCATTGCTTAATCAAGCGCCTGGTTTGAGCTGTGCTGTTCCTGATGGGGCTTTCTATGCATTTATTTCCATGAAATCGCTTTTAGGGAAGAAAGCCCCATCTGGTAAAATTCTTGCAACAGATGAGTATTTTGTGAAAGAATTACTGGCAGAAACAGGGGTAGCAGCGGTTCATGGCACGGCTTTCTTAACACCTGGATATTTCCGTGTTTCTTACGCAACAGCAACCGACTTATTAGAAGAAGCGTGCGCGCGTATTCATTCTTTTTGTGAAAGATTGGTTTGATGATGCGTTTATCGTCTCGTTTGGAAAGATTACCTGCACCTGCCACAATTGCGATGTCGACACGTGCACGCGCTTTAAAGGCAGAAGGGAAAGATATTATTTCTCTTGCTTTAGGGCAGCCTGATTTTGCGTCACCTGATTTGGCGCTAGAAGGTGCGATTGCAGAAGTGAAAGCGGGTAATACAGGCTATCCACCCATTGCAGGGCAGAAGAGTCTTTTAGAGGCGGTTGCGCATAAATTTAAGCGCGATAATGGGTTAGAGACAGAGATTTCACGCCTTATGGTTGGAAATGGCGGGAAACAGCTTATTTTTAATGCATTTATGGCGTCTCTTAATGAGGGGGATGAGGTGATTATTCCTGCCCCTTATTGGGTGAGTTATCCTCTTATTGCGCGTATGTTTGGTGGCAAGGAGGTTATTTTACCTTGCGATGAAGAGGAAGGGTTCCGCCCGTCTCCAGAGCGTTTAAAATCATTGGTGACGCCTAAAACAAAATGGCTTGTTTTGAATTTTCCCAATAATCCAACAGGGGCGATTTTAGAAAAAGAAGATTTGGAAAAAATTGCAGAGATTTTACGCCAATTTCCCCATATATTGGTGATGTGTGATGAAATTTATGAACATCTCACCTTTGATGGGCGTCACCATTGCTCTCTTGCTCAGATAGCACCTGATTTAGAAGATCGGATTCTGATTATTAATGGTGTGAGTAAGGCCTATGCCATGACGGGGTGGCGTGTTGGTTTTGCTTTTGGTCCTGAAGATCTCATAAAGGCGATGATAAAAGTGCAAGGCAATACGACTTCGGGTATTTGCACCTTAGCGCAAGGGGCTGCGGCTTCAGTTTTGTCTCTAGATAATATGTCTTTCATGGAGAGGATGAAAGAGACTTATGAGCGGCGGCGGAATGAAGTTGTTGCAGCATTAAGAGCGATTGAAGGTATAAGTTGTGCAATGCCACAAGGTGCTTTTTATGCTTTTCCTGGAATTAAGTCTTTAATTGGGAAAGTCTCAGCGGGCGGACGTGTTTTAGAGAATGATACTGCTTTTGCAGAAGCTCTTTTAGAAGAAGCTTATTTAGCCACCGTGCCAGGATCTTCTTTTGGGATGGAGGGGCATTTACGTCTCTCTTTTGCAGCCTCTGATGAGGAGCTTCTAGAAGCCTGCACAAGAATAAAAAAATTCGTACAGGCTCTAAAATAATCTTTAAGCGTATTTTATTGTTATTTTATTGACGTTTTTCCCATTGAGCAAGGAGATCCATAACAGCTTGAGGGGACATGGTGCGGGCATGTCCTAAAGCTGTGAGCCCATCTTGATTGAGGAGCTTCCCTTGTGGGGTAAGGATTAAAATTGTAGGAATGGCGGTAATATGGGCTCCATATTGGGCGGCTATTGTCATATTTTGATTAAAACGGTCAACATTCACAGGCACAATAACGAAATGTTCTTCGAGCCAAGAAGAGGCATCGGGGAGCGCGAAAATACCTGCGATCATACGGCAATCTGGGCACCAATTTGCACCAAAATCAAGCATAATCTTGCGATGTGTGCGTAAAGCGGTTTTAAATGCTTCTTTGACTTGGATTGGGGCAAGGGATGGATCGGGATAAGGTGTTGCGACAGGTTCAGCGGTTGTTTCACTCAGATGCGGAGCGGTGGCTGTGGTTTGGGCATAAGAAAGGGGAAGCGTTAGAGAAAAAGTGAGAAAAGACGCAATAAAAGATTTTATAAAAAAAGAGGGGATGCTCATCTGAAAGAAGTTCCTTACAGTATGGAAAGAGAGAAAATCATCTAAGATGAAGGTTATATTTTTTATGAGAAGCGTAAAGAGAACAGAGATGCAAGAACAAAATGAGAATTTTTTCTCTCAAGAAGTGAGTATTGCCACAAATTTAAGGCGGACGGCTTTTCTTGTTGGGATGACGGTGATTTTTATAGCTTTGTTAAGATTCTCGCCTTTTTTATCAAAAAAAATGCAATATTTTGCAGGATTCTCTTTTTGGCAGAAACTTGATGAGTTCTTCCATATTGATACAGCTTTAGGCAGAGAGCAGCTCCTTTTAGTGGGGATGGTGCTTATATGTTTTATGATGGCGTTGTTTCTGCAATTTTTAGGGATCTTTATTTTGAGATATTGCCGTATCTTTTTCTCTTCCAATCAGCGGGAAGAAACTCAACAGGCTGAGCCATGCGAAGATAAGAAGTATTCCTCCAAAAGGGGCTAAAAGAGCATGATGAATAGCGCCAAGCGCATAGAGCCCAAGTGAGAAAGAAAAACAGAGAATCCCTAATAAGAATAATGTGCAGCTGAGAGCGCGCCTTAAAGCGGGAAGGGAAGGTGGAAAAGAGAGGATAAGGAGGAGAAGTGAATGCCAAAGTGCCATATTTGCCGCGAGATGCAGCGTTTCTCTCCCTTGTAATTGGATGAAATATTTTTGGGGAAGATGAGAAGCCAGTGCGTTGAAGGCAATTGCACTCGCACCAAGAAGACAGGCAGCGATAAAAGAGGTGCGTCTGATAAAACCAGTATAAGAATAAAAAGAAGCACGCATTATTCCAAAACCTCCTTGAAAATAAACCATTAAGGGCTTGTATATTTTAATCTATTCGACAAAATGAGAGAGATTATACGATATCACGATCATTACATCATATGGTAAAGAGGAAGAAAGAAGAAATGACAAAGAGAATGACACTATGTAAGAATTTTGTGCATTATGGTGGCGTGATGCTTTCTGCTTCATTATTTGCTTCTTTAATAAGTTTAAGCGGTTGTGGTGCGCCAGATGGACCGCCTGCGCCGCCATTGCCGATAATGTCTGGGCAAACGCTTTTAAGTGTGCATGATATCGTTGTGTTACAGAATATTCAGGCACAAGCAATTTTAATCCAATCTATTGCGCTTTTGGCGGAGTCTCATAGTGAGAGTTCGGTTATTCGTGCTTATGGGGCTGCGATTCTGAAATCTTATAAAGAACAACAAGCAGATGCTGAAAAAATCGCTAAAAACGCGCATATTATTCTAGAGAAAAAATCAGATCAGCGTGATCAAGCCGTTTTGGAGAATATACAGAAGAAATATAGAAAAGATTTTGATAAAAATTTTCTTAAGTTTTTTTCTCAGCCTCTCTTGGGCGGGTTTAAGAGTGATTTAGAAGAGGCTCAGAAAAATGCAAAAGATGATGGTTTAAAGGCATTGGCAAAGAAAACTCTAAGTCTTTATGAGCAGGATCGTCAAAATGCACAAAGAATCAAGCATTCGTGAACTTAAAGAATATGTAATAATAAGGATTTACTAGGTGACAAAATAAGGGAAATAACTTATCTCATAAAATGAGATAAGCAAAAGCCTCTCTCAAGATATGTAGAAAGGCATTATTTTTTGAGTATCTTAGACAATGCGGAGCGAAGAGAGACTCTTCTTTTAAAAGCGTCATCCAAAGAGACGTGATCATATGCTGCGCATGAGTTTCGTTATATGTGTTTAAATGAAAATGTGAATGTAGAACTGTGAATATGCAGGATGAAAATCAATTAACCGAAGATTCTATGCGCCAAGCACTAGAGCGGTTTGGTTCTGGAAAGAAAAAAGAAACAAGTTTTAAAATGTCTTCTTCGGGAGAGCGTTTTTCTCAAGATGCCGCCCACAAGGCTTTGTTTAAATCTGGGTCTCAAAATGAGGGAAAAAGGCAGAATTTTACGCCACGTAAAAGGCGTTTTGTCGAAGATGATGCTGTTATTGTGGAGCATCATTCTTCGCTGCGCGCTTCTCAGAAGACTCATTCCTCACAAGGACGTTCGAAATTGGAGGGGGCGCAAGAGATTTATGAATTAAAGCAAATATTGCGCCAAGAGCAGCGGAAATTACGTGAAGCGCAAGAAGAGACAAAAGAATTTCAGCAAAAAACACGGAGTCTCGAAACGCGTATTGCCCATTATCATCTTCAAGTAGAAGAGTTAGGGCGTCAATTAACAGTTCAGCAAAATGAGACTTTACGCTTACGTACAGAGTTACGTGATTTACAAGATCGTCAAGCGCAATCTTCTCAGAAAGAGCCTAAAAAGGAAAATATTCCCTCTATTGACGAGGCTTTGCCTTTGCGCCGCCGCCGCGGGAGACCCCCTAAAAATCGCGCTTTGTTAGAATATCGTCAAAATATTTCTGAGATCGCTTCTATGAAACAGGGGCCTCAAAAAGATGATCAACCTTTTCAATGGTGGAGAGAAGAATAAGCTCTTTTAAAAGAACTTATTTTTACATTTCTCTCTTATAGAGAGGCAGAAGGAAAAAGAGGCTATGCCTCTTTTTTCTGTAATTGTCTGATAAACCACCATAAAATGCCGATAAAGCACAGCCAGCCAAGCAGAGATTGCATCATAGGTGAGATCTTATAAGAGATAAGGCTTGTTTTGCCTGTTATGGCTGTGATGGCAGCGAGGAGAATCCCTATCATGCTTTCCCCAACAACGAAGCCAGAAGCGAGCATGATGCCATTTTTATTTTCTTTTTTGGTAAAAAACCATCTTATGAGCGCGCCAATAGCAATTGTTGTGGAGACTTCTGGCGGAAGATAAAGCCCCATTCCTGTTGCGAGAGGAGGAAAGCAGAGTCCGAATCTTTGCAGAAAACCATCAAAGAAGAGCATGACGATCCCTAAAAGAGTGCCTAAAGTGAGCATAGTCCAATCTAGATTATGATTGAGAATGCCTTCTGAAAGCTTTTTCATTAACGTCGCTTGTGGGGCGGGGAGTGCATAAGCCATATCCATATGGGCATGTGGCATATGATCAGCAAAGCCATATACTTGATAGACGAGATGAAGAAAAAATGGAATTGTAAGCGCTCCAACGGCACAGCCTATAAGGAGGGCGACTTCCTGCTTCCAGGCGGTTGCACCTAAAATCTGCCCTGTTTTGAGATCTTGTAGATTATCGTTTGAGACGGCTGCTGAGGCTGTAATGACGGAGAGAAGAAAAAGACTGAAAGCGATAAGAAGTGGGCGGGATGTAGAGGTAAAAATTCCTGTTTTCTCTAGGATATAAAAGAGAGAACTCATAAACATAATGGCGAGAATACTTACCCCAGAAATTGGCGAGGATGAGGAGCCTATAATTCCTGCCATATAGCCGCAGGCGCTGGCAATGAGAAAGCCCAAAATATAACAGAGAATAACCCCTAAGAAACTCAGTGAGAGGAGCATTATGAGGCTTGTTGTGTGCTCCCAGAGAAAAGAGATGAAGAGACCAAAAAGCGTTACAGCAAGAAGCGCATAGAGAATGAGCATGGTTCGAGGAGAGAGATCATGCTCTGTTGGGTCATCATAAAAAAGAGGGCGTTTTTGGAAAGCGTTTTTAATCCCGCTTATGAGGGGATTGAAGAGGCGCGCTAAGGTCCAAAGGGCGGAAATCGCAATCACCCCTGCGCCTAAGAAGCGAATTCTTTGCGCCCAGAGGAGATGACCATCTTCAATTGGGTTATGTGTCGGGTAGAAGAGTTGATGGAGGGGAACAAACACATCCCAAGAGAGAAGAACGCCGCCAAGCATTGCCATGCCGCCGCCAATCCCAACCAAGTAGCCCGTGCCGATCAAGGCTAAAGAAAAACCCCCATGGAAATTAAAGCTCATTTGCGCAATGCGTGTTGCTCCGCCAAAACCACTCCCGAGGAGATTAAGCCCAGAAGTTGCAAAAGAGATAAGTCCAGAAGAGAGCCCACCGAGGCTTAAAAGACGAATTTGTTCTTTATCACCTTGGGGGGAGGAGGCTAAGAGAATATCAGCACAGGCTTTTCCTTCAGGGTAAGGAAGGTCTGAGTCGCGAATCAGGGAGCGTCTGAGGGGGATCGTAAAAAGAACGCCTGTCATACCGCCAGCAAGTGTGACAAGAACGCAGCTTATATAAGGGAAATCATTCCACCACCCCATCATAATAAGAGAAGGGAGGGCGACATAAATACAAGAAAGTGTACCCGCAGAAGAGGCTTGTGTTTGAACGATATTATTTTCTAAGAGTGAGTTTCCCCCTAAAATACGGAAAAGCGCCATAGAAATAATTGCGGCAGGGATAGAGGAGGCGAAGGTAAGACCTATCTTTAATCCAAGATAAATATTTGCCGCTGTAAAGATAATCGTAATAAATGTACCGAGAAGGAAACCTCTCAGGGTCATTTCTGAAGAAGAAGGAGTCTGATGCATAAGAAAGTTTCGTTTAAGAAATGATTTTCGTCAAGTGTTTATCGTCTTTTGTCTTTTATAAGGGGGAATGATGCAAGAAATATCTTATAAAACGCAGCCTGCGCTTAAAATTCTCCATGTTTCTGATTTTTTCTTTAGTCTTAAGCAAAATGCGCCTTCTCAGCTCAGTGTAGGTGGGAAAATTTCACAAGGGCTTATTAGAAATGGTCATCATGTGATCGATTTCCCTTATCGTGATGTGGCAAGGGGAGGCTCTTTTTTCAAAACACGTCTTTTAGGGAAGAGACATTTATGGCGTGTTTTAAAAGAGTTTCTTGCCTCTTTTTGTCCAGATCTTTTGATTTTAGGGCATGGCTATATGATTCCGCCTGAAATTATTCAAGAGATTCGAGAGCAACAAAAAGGGATGCGGATTATCCAGTGGAATATTGATGCGCTTTTTGTTGAGGAGAATGCGCGTGATTTTAAGGCACGTCATCCTTTAATGGATATGAGCTTTATTTCCACGGCTGGACCTATTGTGCGTGAGATTATTGGTCCTTATGGGCGGGTTGGTTTTTTACCAAATCCTGTTGATAGAAGTGTTGAGAATGGACGTGCTTTTGAGCAGCGTCATAATCAGGCAGATCTTTTTTATTCTTGCGGCAATCCGAGGAGGTTGCGTGAAATTTGTGGTAAAAAATGGGATATGGAAGAATTTTGCCAATTTTTAGAAGAACATCTTCCCTCTTCTTGTCAGTTTGCTTATGCGGGCTTGCGAGGGGCACCTTATTTGAGGGGGCGGCTTTATAATGATCTCCTAGCGAAGAGCTCTATGGGACTTAATATTAGTAGGCGCGCGGATCATTATCTTTATAGTTCTGATCGCATTACGCATATGGTGGGGAATGGACAGCTTATTTTGATGGAACGACAGACGGGCTATGAGCGTTTCTTTTCGTCTGAAGAGATGGGATTTTTTGAAACGCTAGAAGAACTTTTTTCTTTGATAAAATTTTATCATCTAAATCCAGAAAAAAGACAGAAAGTCGCACATGCAGGCTGGGAACGCTATCATCATCTTTTTAATGAAGCTGCGATAGCTCATTATCTTATTGAGGAAAGTTTTACAGAAATGCGTTCAACTCATGGTGGAGAACATCCATGGTGCCAATTGATAGAAGCTGCATAAATGATTTTGGTGGGAGAGGGCATGTGCCCTCTTTTGGAATTTATACAGCTTAAATTTTATAAAGAGCGGAAATTACTCATCCTCGTCATTGCTTGTGATTTCAAGATTATTCGGGGTGTAATCTTTAAATTGTGCGACTTTAAGATGTTGACGGTTATAAGAGAGGGCATCATGAGAAAGCTGGAAACCGACTTCTAGCGTATAAGGGCTGATTTGGGGGTTATCGCCTGTGGGAAGGTCAATCACACGTAAAATCGTGTTGGTTTTTTGCATGATTTTAGAAGGCTCTGATTTAATCTCTGCTGAGAAGATTTTTTTATCAATAATCTGCCCATTTTTCACGACAGCGATGAAATAAGGGAGCGTTATTTTAGGCTGGTCAGCTTTATAAGCAGGTCCATATTGTTGGAGAAGCTCAAGGGTGATTCTCACTTTTGTGGTTTCTTCATGGGTACCTTTTTTCGTTTGGCAGTCACCGTGAATTGTTGTGATTTCTGTATGGGTGATGAGATGTTTTAAATCAGTCTCAGACCCTGCATAGCGGAAATTATCGGCTGTATGTTCTGGGATTTCTAGAGCGGGGCAGGCGGGGGCGAAGGGATTATCTTCCTCTTCTTCACATCCAGAAAGCCCTAAAAATGCACTTGATAATAAAAGGATATTTAAAGAGAGGGCACAAGCGCGGAGGGGGCGTGCTTTTATTGCGTCAAAAGCAAGAAAACGCTTATAAGGGCTAGACATTCGTTTTTTAAACTCCACATGGAACGGGTGAGAGATAATATAATAAGTGCCAATTATGCTGATATAAACATATTATAAGCTATGTTAGAATATTTTGGTGCTTTTTTGTTATCACTATGTGATGAATATTACATCATTATTTATATGTTTTTACACGGCTAAGGAATATTATGCCAGAACAGACAGATGCAGCTTTAGATAATCGTGCTCCCTTACGGCTTCTTCTCGCAGGGCCACGTGGTTTTTGTGCTGGTGTTGACAGGGCTATTCGTGTTGTTGAAGAAGCCCTTCGCCGTTATGGCGCCCCTGTTTATGTACGCCATGAAATTGTGCATAATCGTACAGTGGTTGAAACATTAGAAGCGAAAGGTGCGATTTTCGTTGAAGAACTTGATGAAGTGCCTGCAGATGGTCATGTCGTTTTTTCAGCCCATGGCGTGCCTAAATCTGTGCCGACTGAGGCGCAACGCCGTAATCTTCTTTATCTAGATGCGACTTGCCCACTTGTTTCAAAGGTGCATCGTGAAGCAGAGCGTCATTTTGCAGGTGGTGGGGAAGAACAGCGTCATATTCTTATGATTGGTCATGCAGGGCATCCTGAAGTTATTGGCACAATGGGGCAGCTTCCCCCAGGGGCAGTGACGCTCATTAATGATGCGAAAGAAGCCAGCACGGTTGAGCCGCTTGATCCAACAAAGCTTGCTTTTATTACACAAACAACACTCTCTGTTGATGATACGGCAGAAATTGTCGAGATTTTGAGAAAACGCTTCCCTCTTATTGAGGGGCCTAAGAAGGAAGATATTTGTTACGCAACAACGAATCGTCAAATGGCGGTAAAGGAAATGGCGCCAGAATGCGATCTGATGATTGTGATCGGGTCACCTAATTCTTCGAACTCGCAGCGTTTAAGAGAAGTTGCTGAACGTGCAGGCGCAAAACGCGCGCTTTTATTGCCTAAACTTGCCGATATGGATTGGAGTGAGCTTGAGGGTGTTTCAACATTAGGAATGAGTGCGGGGGCTTCTGCTCCTGAAATTCTTGTGCAAGAAATGGTGAATGAGCTGACGAAAAGATATGCCTTAACGATAGAAGAACGCATCGTTAAGGAAGAGAATATTAATTTCCGTCTTCCACATCCTCTCTCTGAAGAGAAGTAAAATTTATGGCAGTTTATACAGAGTTAAGTGAGGAAATCCTTAGGGATTTCCTTTCTTTTTATGAATTAGGGGCTTTAAGATCTTTTCAAGGAATTGCCGAGGGAATCGAAAATAGTAATTTCCTACTTGAGACGGAAACAGGGCGTTATATTTTAACGATTTTTGAAAAGCGCATGAATCCAAAAGAACTTCCTTGGTTTATTGGATTGATGGAGCATCTCTCAAAAGAAGGTCTTTATTGCCCACGCCCTCTCAAAGCTAAAAATGGGCAGGCTTTGCAAAAAATTCTTGAGAAACCTGCTTTGATCGTCAGCTTTCTTGAAGGGAAAGCTGTTCAAACCCCTTCTTTAGAGCAATGTGCCTCTTTAGGGGAAACGCTTGCACAAATTCACCTTTTAGGGACCGCATATCAGCAAGAGCGTGACAATATGCTCAGTCTTCAAGGATGGGAAGCGTTACTCGGAAAATGCAGTGATAATGGAGAAGAAGCTCTTAAAAGTTTAATGGATTTAGCCCATTCGGAACTGGCTTTTTTAAAGAAAAAATGGCCTCAAAAAGAGGTACTGCCACGCGGGCAGATTCATGCAGATCTCTTTCCAGATAATGTTTTTTTTGAAGGAGAGAAGGTGAGTGGGGTCATAGATTTTTATTTTTCCTGCACGGATTTTTATGCTTATGATCTTGCAATTTGTCTTAATGCTTGGTGCTTTAAAGAGGAGCGTGAATTTGCCCCAGAATATGCCGAATCTTTGATAAGAGGTTATGAGAAACATCGTCCTTTAAGCAAAGAAGAGCGTAATTTCTTACCTATTCTCTGTCGCGGGGCCTCTTTGCGCTTTTTGCTCACAAGACTTTATGATTGGGTCAATACCCCCGCTGGGGCGTTGGTGACACGGAAAGATCCTTTGGCGTATCAGAGACGTCTTATTTTCTTTCAGGAGACTCCATATCATGGATGAGAAGACGGAAATTCACGAAAAGCCGCTTGTTGATATTTGGACAGATGGGGGGTGCAAGCCTAATCCTGGTCCTGGCGGCTGGGGGGTGCTTTTACGCTGTAAGGGGAAAGAGCGCCGCCTTAAAGGAGGAGAATATGAAACAACAAATAATCGTATGGAGCTTACAGCAGCAGCGATCGCCTTGGAAACATTAACAAAATCTTCACGGGTGCGGATTCATACGGATAGTGAATATGTTAAAAATGGCATGACGCGCTGGCATGCAGGTTGGGTAAGGCGGAATTGGCGAAATGCTTCGGGTGATCCTGTGGCAAATATGGATTTATGGAATCGCCTTCTTGCCGTGACGAAAAAACATGAAATTGAGTGGTTTTGGGTTAAAGGTCATTCAGGAAATCCTGAAAATGATTGCGTTGATCAGCTTGCAACGGAGGGAAGGGAAGAGCTTTTAGCGCAATCTTCTTCTTAATTGAGGCGTTTTGAAAGAGAAGTTTAAAATATTCTTAGAGACAAAATGGCGGAAATCTAGGAATAAAGTGACTTTTTTAAAGAAAATTTAAAAAAAATGAAAAAAGGGGGTTTACAAGAAAAGCATTATAGGGATATATAAGCCTCATCAAGACGTTCCCGAATAGCTCAGTTGGTAGAGCAAGCGACTGTTAATCGCTGGGTCGTAGGTTCGAGTCCTACTTCGGGAGCCATATTGATAACTTAAAATGTTTTTCATTTTAAAATCCTTTTCTTATGAATTTCAAGAAACCCCACTTTTTATAAAGTGGGGTTTTCTTTTGTGATAATATCCTCTATATCTCTCTTTTAAGAGTCTTTTCATTCTTTATTTCTTGGTGAAATAGAGCGTGATTGCAAAATTGTCCTTGCTAGGCAGATAAAGAGCTCATGACAGAATCTCAAAACACATCCCCCCAATCTATTGAATATGCCACAGTCACGTGGGATCAGCTTCATTGCGATGCCCGTAATTTGGCAGAATTATTAATGAGTAAACATACTCCTTTTAAGGGGATTGTTGCCATTACACGTGGAGGCTTAATTCCTGCAGCGATTCTAGCGCGTGAATTAGGGTGCCGTCTTGTCGAATCTATTTCTATTGCGAGTTATTCTGGTGAAGAAGGCACGCAAGGCGAGATTAAGGTTTTGAAATCTGCCCCTGCAGCAGGGGATGGCGAAGGTTTCCTTATTGTTGATGATCTTGTCGATTCTGGTGTAACGGCGCGTTATGTGCGTGAGATGATGCCAAAAGCTGTTTTTGCATGTCTTTATGCAAAACCAGATGGTAAGCCATTGACAGATTATTTTATCACTGAGGTTCCACAAGAGACATGGGTTCTTTTCCCATGGGATACAAAGCCTCTTTTCGTTCCTCCCCTTTGTAAATCTGAGTAATTTTCATCTTTAGAGTGTTTAAGAAAATAGGGTCTTTGGACCCTATTTTTATGGTTTTTTAAAATTCAGTCAGTAAATCACCACCATTCTTAAGCCATAGCGTATCAGCTGGAAGAAGATGGTAGTGTCTTTGATTATAGAAACGAATAAAGCTTTCTTTTTCTGTTGTTGGAAATTCATTGTATATTTCCTTAATGAGAATTTTTAGTAAATCATCTCCAATGATGTGTGCGTATTTCCCTCTTAAAGCACGTTCATACCAGATGATAAGATCTTCCTTGGTAATGATACTTTGAATTCTACTTCTCCATCCGATTTGTCCCAGCAGTGATTCAATAATAGTTTTTTCTGAATCTTTACAGACAATGACGATTCGATCAGCATTTACCGAGTCACAAATTTTTTCTGCCTCTTTTTCTGTTAAAGAGAGATGTTTTATTTGGACAATAACGCCAAAATTGGTCCAAATATCTAATCCTCTATCTGCCGCATTGGTTGCACCTATGCGATGAACGCTTCCGTTCGTTTGGAAAATAGCGTTTGCAACAGAAATATTGAGGATAGCTTTTGAGAAATCTTCGAATTCTTGGATAATATCTTTCTTCTCTTTATTATATGAAAGCGTTATATCCACTTCTATTGCGTTTACAAGGGAGGCGATAAGGGCATAGACAATACATTCATAAACTTTATCAATACTTCTTTTTAAACCAGCTTCTTGCCAAAAAACCTCCAAAAATTTTTCAAGATGAAAATTATCTTTGTTATGGGTTAGGCAGTAATCAACGCCAGAGGTTAAAAGTTTCAATCTTTTATTGAGAGAACGATAAATATAAGCCTCGACAGCACCATGGGTCTTATTATTTTCATCAGAAAGTGTCTTTAAAATAGTTGGCGGTATTGCATTCTCATCAAAGAGATTATTTTGATACATTGCTGATGAGGTAGAGACATTTCCTATAAGGGATTTTGTTACGTTATCGCGCCATTTTTTTGAAATATTTTTATAGGTATTTTTATCCAAGATATTGATAAAATAAGTTTTACTTGTTCGATATTTATGCAGGATTTCTGCTATTTGTATAGGCTTGTAGAAGTGAACACGACTTTTTCTTATAAGTGTATCAAGAGCGTTTTTTGCTGTTTCTATTGTGTGCACTTTCTTTATTCCTTTTCGGATAATTTTAATGAGGCAAGCATATTTTTTGCAATACGTTCAATAACAGGGACTGTGACGGAATTCCCTGCTACTTTTCGAATAACCGTATAGGGGGCATCAATTTTAAAACTATCTGGAAATCCTTGGAGTCTAAGCATTTCGCGCCCTGTTAGACGTCTTTTGCCGTCAACAACAAGATAATTATAGCTTCCCTCTGCTCTTAATGCACAGGAGTAAGGAAGAGCAGAAATATTACCACTAATATTTTCATGCCAGATGGTGCGTATATTTGGAATATATTTGATTTTATTGAATCTTTTCTCACGCATCTCTTGTGAGAGAAAATATTTCTCATCTATCTCATCATCTTTTTCAAGAATTTCAGATAAAGGTCTATAATTTTCTAAAGGTTGTGGGAAAGAGAAAAAGGGATTTTCCAAAAAACCAACAATATAAATACGTTCTCGTTTTTGAGGTACACCTCCATGAGAGAGTGAATTTAAAATAGCATAATGAATATGATAGCCTAATTCTGCAAGATTTTGCTTGATGATAGCAAATGTATTGCCTTTATCGTGGGAAACAAGCCGTTTAACATTTTCTAGTAAAAAAGCTTTTGGTTTTTTATATCTTAAGATTTCTTCAATATTAAAAAATAATGTACCTCTCGTATCAGCGAATCCTAGCCCTTTACCTGCGATACTGAATGGCTGACAGGGGAAGCCAGCAAGAAGAATATCATGATCGGGAATATCTGAAGGTTTTATCAGATTGATATCACCAAAAGGCTCTTCACCAAAATTATCTTTGTAAATTTTTGCAGCATTTTTATCGAATTCAGAAGAAAAGACGTTTTTACATCCTTGTTTTTCAAAAGCGAGGCGGATACCGCCTATCCCTGCAAAGAGATCAATGATTTTATATGTCATAAGAGCCTATAAGCGTAGAGAGCGTTACAATGAATTCTCCTTATAATCTAAAAGATAAGCGATGTAATGTTTTAAAGCTTAAGATTTAGCAGGTGGGAAGCCGAGAGCTTTTCTTGTTATGTTCCAAGCCTTATCAAAGCG